>JASCZW010000886.1:0-158412 GCA_034211315.2 Aedes japonicus | reverse complement strand
TAGTATAGTTAATATATTATTTGTGGTATCTATTTATATTTCTTCACATGTTTGAAATAACTTTTTAAAATACAGTACCCATATTTGACTTTGCTCGATCCCAGACTTGAACTCGTGATCCTGGATTAGAGAGGCTACCTTATTTTCCATCTTCTCCATCCTTGGTTATGCATTTGAAACAGTCAAAAGTTACGTGTATTTAAAACGCCAGTCTCTAATTTGCATGACCTTGCTTAACAATCGTTGGTTAACAGTCACATACAAAGAGCTATGGCATATGAGCTAGCATATGAGTTTTATAATTGCTCCATAAACGTTCAATAACATGTTAAAATACGATAGCTTTACATAACTGATTCAGCGTTGCACACAATTGCCGAACAAATGTCCTAATTTATTTCTGGTAGCACTGTCTTACTAGCAGCACACCACTGCACATGGTAGCTAGTCAAAACAAATCATTTGTTGTTAGGTCATCAGTTTTAAAGAAGTGTAATTGGGATAAAGATGAGCAAAGGTCGGTAGATTATTAAAAAAAACGTAAAACATCTCAGAGCTAATTAACACCGATTACCTTATTCTTAGGCGAAATTTTGTTTACTGGTTCGGACGATACGAAGCTGGGAGACCCGTTGTGACGGTGGTGCCACAACAGTGGGTTTGCGGGAAACGACTTATTTTGGCCTAGCAAAAAGCAGATGTTCTTCGCAAGAATGCGGACCTCAAAACCATGTAGCAGTTGGACCAAAATGCCCAAGTTGCTCTGTAAAACGTGGTATATTCCTACATTCTTGGAAGCACAGCAGGAGGCGGATTTTAAACCTGGGATGTCAACACACCTCAGACTTTGCACCAAAACGGACGAAAAAGGGGAAAAAGACAAAGTCAGTAAGAACGAAGGATTTCACTATCTGCTGACAAACATCTCAAGTAAGCATTTGTTGATATTCTTTTAAAAATTAATTTTCATGCTAAATAATTATTCTTTTATCAAGGTGGATCAAAACAAATGTGCTCCAAGCGCACATAATCTCAACTCTAACGAAATCTCAGATACTACTGCGGATGGAGTTATAGCTCAGCTGCTGAAACGGTCTTCTGTCAGCCAGATCTCAGTCAACTTTGTCAACTACTCAAGGATTTGAGGTGGAATAATTGTCATCCGTTCATGTTCCGATAGGGCAGCATAATTAATCATCAATTAAAAGAGAGATTTGAGCAATAAAAATGAAAGCCACTCGTTATTAAGTGCCTGTGCCAACAAATATCGTGTGATCAGCACAAAAAATTAGGAATGAGCAATAAAGATGAGAAAAGATTCGGACAGACCGGTAACCTATCAAATACATGTGCAATTAACATGATATCCACAAATTACAATTTTGACTAAATTCACTGCATATGTCTTCAATTTTATTGATTTTCCCATAAAAATTAGAAACAATGGATATTTATATGGCTATTTATTTATCCATTGCTCATTTTACTGTTTTTATGGAAAATCCAATAAAATTGAAAGACATATGAATAGTTTAGTGCTCAAATTACATAATTTGGCGGAAATAATGCCATATTTAATTGCACATATACTAATAGCTGTTGCTTTATTTGACAGATTTACCGGTCACAATTAGATTATCCGAAGATCTTTTCTCATCTTTTATTGCTCATTCCTAATTTTTTAATGCTGATCACACATTATTTGTTGGTACAGGCCTTAATAATTTAGTGGCACTTTTTTCATTTTTTGGTGCTTTTTCTGAATTACTAAGTGCAGGTAAATATTTTAGTCGTTCCGATAGAGTCAACGAATAATCCCGTTATTTCCAGCCATGAAGTAGCGGAACAACAAAATGCTGTAGTAACTGATGGATATGTTGTGAGCATTCAGCAGGTATGTGGTTGAAATTTATAAAAGCTTGCAAGATTTGGTACATCCCATAGTGATCAAACACTGGTCATCTCGATATACCTTGACTTTCCATATAACCAGTAGCCGAAGGCTACTTGTATATATGGATTGTCGAATCATTTTGTTTCACATGTTGTACATCAATTATCGTGAGGATACCTAAACTTAACCCAACAATTTTGTTGTTGAACATGTTGCAGCCCGACGGAGAAAGAATTATAAAAAGAAATTTCCGCAAAACTAGACGTGGTATGCGAAAAAATAAATTCCAGCAAGTTCCACAAATTATCATCCAATATGGGTGAAAAGATGCTTGTTACTACAGCCGCATTATTGGAAGTAAAATTACGAGCTGCTATACAAGCTTATGCCATTCATGAGTATCTGGACGAACCTACGTCATCTTTCCAATTTGTGCCAATAGTTTCTGTTGGTGGAATAAAAGCGTTGGAAGAAAATTTGAATGATGAGCTATTCGCAAAAGATTAGTAAGTATACATCCCTTCCTACACTACTTTGTAGCTACACGTCCTGTTTGCAACGCGTGCCAAAAAAGCACGACATAAGTGGTAACTACGTTTTAAAATTTCCGAATTACAACACAACAAGTTTCGTTACACTAAATTTGTCGATGCCTTTTACTAAACACAAGCCATCGGAAACTCCTATTTTGGCTCGAATTTCATTTTTGTAATTATTTATCATTACGGCTGATTGCTTGTGTTGGTTTCATGGAACAAATTTTTTTTTCATCTTCATTTAGGGTAAGGGGCGTGCTCAAGCTCTCCGGGCCCTATTCCAAGCACGCGGTGAACGATAACTCTCCAACGCTCATTTTTTGCAGCATGATGCTTCATCTAGTGAAGCACCACACTGCAAAAAATTAGCGTTAGTAGGTTAACGTTAACCCCGAGCTTGGAATAGGGATTCCCGGGGAGCTGAAACCGATCCTTACCCTATCGTATGTACTCGATCGTATGTTTAACAGCGGATACTAGGCTGGTAGATAATATTAGGTGTATATAGTTGAGAACAGATCTTTCGAAAATTTCACTACTTTACTAATCATACATAATATTTCAATTCTCAGGTCATTCACATGAAGAAGCAAGGATTGGACAAACTTGGAGATAATTGAAACGGACAAAACGTTTGTTACAGAATTAATTGATCACTTTTTGATCAAAAGGTCCTACTATTCTGCTCTTGGAGTGGTGGAAGCAAAGGAAAACACGAAGTTTTCGATGAAGGACTGTGAGAATATTTTGAATATATTTTTCAAAAATTGTTCATAAGTGTTAACATCACATGTTCACTAGCCTGGGTCAAAATTCAAATTCTAGTTCCTCATAATTTTTGGAAGCCTTTTTGGGCCTCCATAATAACTGTGCAAAATTTCAGCTCGATCGGTGAAACTATGTTTTTGCTCTCGAGGTTTTAATTTTACAGAGATTTATATGGGAGAACTTACTTTTACATTGAATGAAGAAATCTGGTGAGGTGACCCGTTGCCATCTAAAAATAAATTTTCGAAGGAAACTTTTTCTTTTGAAGACTGCAAAGCGATCCGATGATTGTAGAAAAAGTTATTGAGCTAAAACCGAGTTACAATCCAAACGAACGGCTCACTGAACTGTTTTCTAACAACACTGCCACCTGCAGCATGGCCTGTAGCCTGCTGCTGTTGGCGCGAAGCAAGCACGTTGTTGTGGGGCGTTCACTCGGCATGGAGGAAAGCCGTTATCATGCACATAGAACAGTTTGACAGTTGACTCCCGTTTGAACGAGAGTTATACAAAGCTTCCGTTGCGAGTTCAAATTATAATCTGTTGCTTGAAGAAAATGGAACAGTGTCGATTCCTTTTGTTGGCCTAGTTTTTAAACTAGTTCAAACCCAAAATAATACCAACAAAAGGGATGCGCTTCAAGTGATGTTTTATTATAATTATTTGAAGCATTATGCCATCCCAGGGTGCATCGAAGAAGTGGCTCAAATGGTTGTAAAGTTAAAATGAAAGTTGAAATGGGTTTCGAAGTTAAATGAAGTATTGAAGTCTCAGTAGCGGCACATTGACTAAAATACGATTTTTTGCAAAATCCAGATGTACCAGTTTTGTAAATTGTACCAATATTTTGAATGCTAAAATTTAGGATAAATTGTCTGAAAAAGATATTTATTCGTTTTTCCGAGCATCTTATTGTGCAGAGCTTCAGGTTCCGCCTATATTTACGTTTTTAGGAGGTCTTACTCTACTCTCCATGTTATTCGTTGAAATGTTTAATTGTTGGGATAAATTTTGTGCAAAAACATGTAAAAAATTGCGAATAAATGACCCCGTTAAAAATGATTCGTCCACTATACCGGAAGCGTGTGCACAGTATCATCCAAACCAAAGATACTATGCGCATGACATCGGCTTTCCTCCAAGCTGAGTAAACACCTCACAACAACGTGGTTGCTTCGCGCCGACAGCAGCAGGCTACAGTTTCCTTGGAAAATTTCCAAGAAGAAAATTGGGTTCACTTATTTTTTAGATGGCAACGGGTCACCTCGCCAGATTATTTAATGTAAAAGTAAGTTTTCCCATATAAAATCCTATGTAAAATTAAAACCTCGAAGCGAAAATATAGTTTCACCGATCGAGCTGAAATTTTCTGCACAGTGTATTATGGGACCCAAAAGGCTTCAAAAATTATTGGGAGCGAATATTTTTTATTTCATATGTCCGTGTCCCAGGCTAATGTTCACGCAAGCTTCTGAGAGGACTTTTTCAAGAAAATAACGAGGAATTCAAAAAAACGCAGTGCTAAGGGAATGAGGCAAACATCTATTCATCGTAGAACTAAAAAAACCAATTACAGGTACTTTTTTAACATGAATATGCAATATTTATTGCTGTTGAAATTTATTTCTACAACATAAAAATAAAAATAATAATAGCAGATTAATTTAACACTCTCATTCCAGCTCAAACCAACACATATGAAGATGGTCAAAATAAGCACACGAATATGGTATTTCACTTCCTCGATAATGCTATATCCGTTTCTAACATTGTTCAATCCCAAAGGTCCCAAATTTGGGAAAATGATGAATATTTTGAAGATACTGATGTCGAAAGAAGAAGGAAAAGAAGAAGACGAAGAAGTAGCAGAAGGTGACGAAAAATCAAATAATAATTCTGAAGAGGAGTATGAAAGCGATTACATAATGATAAAAGCTCCTCCGTTCCACTTGTCAATGAACAACAGTTTCGGAAGGAAGAAAATCATTTTTTTCTATTCGTAATAATGTTTTAACTCTTATCTATGCATTGCCATTTATTTCTCTTGAGATTTGTTTTTTGTCTTTAACTGATAGTCCAACTCAGATGTTCCTAATACCTTATTAAAAAAACAATTTTAAACTGTTGCAGGGTCAGTTTTTAATAAATAATACTAAAATGTAAATTAACGAATGTAACAAAATTCAATCGTTAATCATATGTAAAAGTGGAATGTAAACAAAACTGTTTTGCCTATGTGGAATAACTACGAACTTACAAAACATATTATATTAAGTCATATGTTTTTACGGTATTAGTTTAGAGATCTGCGCTTTATGAATATTTATAGCAGAAGATCTAATTGGTAATCGGAAAAAATCAGATATTATTTGAAGTGCTTGACCATGTAATAAAATCTTCCCATTGAAAGCAGTGGAAATATCAACTACTATGAATTATTTCATGACTTTTTGTTATAGATCCACGCATTATTGAAAACATTGCTGACTAAAAATCCCTGTCTTATTTCACACTCGACTATATTACCTCGCTGCTTATTATTTTGGAACCAAATTTGAATTATTAGTAGTATTAGTTAGAAGAATTTTATTTTGCTCTAATATTCTATTCGCAACTTGTTCTAAGCTAAAAACTGCCGGGCATATGATTTTAATTGGAAAAGATGGCTTTCGAAAGGATACGATGAAATTGTATTCAACCAATCAAACGGCGTTTCATAACACCTAAATGCAACAAGTGAAGTGAATCTGCAACTATAAAACCTTGGATCATATCTAACTGTGGAATTCTTAAAATTGGTGAGTCTTCTCCAGTATGATGCTTTCCATACTGCTTCAGCCGGAATTGTTCATCGGTTCTTAAAGGACATCGAAGATTAGGAAACACAACTATGCGCGATATGTATGAATATTCTCCATTGGTAGTACATTCAATGCAGCCATTTTTTTTCGTTGAAATAAATAACTCCTGAATTCGTTGAAATAAATAACTCCAAAATGATAAGATGTCATGTAGTACAAATAGAGAGTAATTCAGCAAAGTAAGAATTATGTGATATCATCCCACATCCTGATTTTTCAACTGTGCTGTATGTAATCAATAGTAGAACAGGCAAACATAGGAGCATGTATAAAAGCATATATGAGTACAATGTAGATGCGATACCCTTAAAAAAAATCACAGTACAGTAATTTTTCTTAAAAATTAATATGGGTGTTCGATGTTATGAAAATACTCACTAACTACTCACTAACCAACTGCATTACATTTTCTACAAGTTTATGAACAGTCATCTGGACACATGTATTGCCCAAACAAAAATAACAACAATATATGTGATAGAGTTATTAATGTTCGAAATTGAACAACTTTTCGTAAAGCAAGTAAATTTTTCAATGATGAACTTGCACTACAATATATGGGAAATTTTTTAAGGTGATTACGACGCTCCTTTGAAAATAATGATATACATTTGTTTGTATATTAAATGTGAGAATCAATCTTTACCATTTACAAAAGCACGTGCAGGTGAATCACAAATAAAGCTCCGTATTTTTATTTTTATGATATGATTGTTAACAAAAAATTCGGTGTTGATAAAAGGCACTAGTTCATCAACAAATGGCGTCAGGAACGTGTTTATGTTTGAAGGTTTACTTTTTCCAAGAAATATTCCAATCGGCATCGGTTGAAGTTCAGGCATTTCATGAATCGTGCATAAAATTTGGCAAAGTTGAAATTTAGAACTTTTGTGTATTGGCAAGCTATCAATGTTAATGTTAATTCTGATTGAGATATCAGTAGAAAGATTCTCAAACCATTTGCTAATCCATATGATGCTTATCCATAGTGCCAATATTTACCACCAGCCATCTCGACACAAAGCTTTCCAATGCCCTGAGGGGTCGCTAACAGGGTTCCCGGGTACTTTGCTTTTATTATTCTCAACAAATCTTTCAAAGCTTGATGCGAAATATTGTGTTGAAGAGACCACATTCTCAAAGCTTCTCGAGTACAGTTGTTTACAGTTTAATTTTCAAGGATGTTCCCGATTTTCTGCATTTCTGTGGGGTTTTCTGCTGAAGCTTCCCCAGATGTGCTATCTGTATTGTTTTGAACGGGAAAAGTTTGAACTGCATTGATTTGGAGTGTACAAGAGTTATCTGATTTAACAGATAGCATCATCTATCATCTCTGGAAGACGCATCTTCTAGATCAGGAGATCCTTAAATTAACAATATTTTAAAATGTGTTATTATAATAACAAATATATAAACATACCAGTTTCAGGATGTGACTTTGCAACACCTTTTATATACTGTTGGTTTACGGTTGTCTTCAGTTTCATATTTTGTAAAACAAGTTGATATTTTTCTCTAGTAGACTTAAGTTTTCTGTGGTATGTTCCACTTTTTTTGTATTTTCTCAGTTTTTTATCCATATTGTTTTTTATTTTCACCAATGTAATAGTTTGTTTTCAAGTTTTAGTAACTTAACTGTTTGCTGATCATCTAACTTAATTTGACGTTTAGAGCAAATGTGGAGACCTTGTTTAGTTTGTTAGTCAGCCAGTATCTCATTATTTCAGTCGATTGACGCTTGTTAAGCATCAATTACTATGATTAGAAATCGTGTACATAATGTTGATTAAATTCTATTTTATGCTCCAGTTTGACTTCTTTGGGAGTGCAATAAACGTCACAGTGATATCGTTGTATAGCTGAACAATGCGTTTAGTGATGATTACTTAAACGTATTTCAATCATTATATAACGATAACGATTTGCGAGTTACTTGCTTTTATTTCATCTTTTTTATAAATTTTTCGTGATGATTGAATAGAAGACTAATAAAAATATAGGACAGCTTATAAAACATGTTGTTCGACCCAATGCTCGTAATAATTTAAAAGCTTTCTGTTCTGTTTCAAGAACTTTTATTCATAAGAACATAACACCAACTGTTTTATTCAGCTCTGAATCGCTTTATTAATCGCTTTGGATTGTTTGTTGTGATTCTTCCCAAAAAGTGCAAAAGTGCAGTTTTGTAAAAAGTTTGTTGAAACATTCAAGAATAATCCACCAGAAAGTTCATAAAATATTGGCATATATACATGACTTTTTAATAACATGCCATGAACAACGGGTTGGTTTACATTTTGTGACTTACGGAATAATAGTGTAATTTTCAAACTATCAAAAATTCACCACATTGAGAAAGAATGGTAGTTGAGAAGTTTCGCAGTGGCCTAATTTGTTATTTTCCGATAAACCGAAACAACACTAATCAGTGACGACCTTCCGGTCGATGGAAACCCGATCGTGTACGAACACTTCCTATACATGTGTGATCTGTCATCCTGAGCTTCGCTAATCCCAGTGAAATGTTTTCTTCGCCGTTGAAAGCATAGTTCATCGCTGCTACTACCAGCCGAACGAAGAAATGATAATCTCCTCTATTTGTGAACTAGAATTTACGATGTTTGAAAACGCCTCGTTAAACTATTGAACCAACAGCTCTTTGAAAAATGTTCCCCCTAGTCTACGGGTACTAATCCGCTGTAACTGAGAGGAAAGATGAAAAAATGTATGCTGCAAGCACTCGCACTCAGCGCTCGGTGACAGAAATAGGGGACCTGGTATTTATGTTTATGAGCTTAGTTTATGTTTGCTATGCGGTAAAGATAAATCTCGTCCTACTGGAAAGCCATGCGTGGAAAAGAAGCTGGAGAAACAGATCATAAGAAAAGTAGCGGAGAATTCCAAACCCGCGACATATGGGATGTACTTGACTGATCCTTGTCATAATTAGTCGCCTGACAAGTTGATGACACGCTGCAGACGGTTCATGATCGGTGGATAATTGTTTCGATTTAACTTCTGGAATGGGAAATCGTTATTTCTGTCTTCACACCTTGCCCAAGTTTTGTGCTCGTTGACAACAGAAGGTTGTTGAAAGTTAATATTTTCGTCGTCGATTCCTTTTTGTAAGGGCGCACCGTTAGTCCACTTCATCAGTGCAGGTTATTTCCTACTGCAGGTGGAGGGTTCGGCCGAACGTCTCGTCAGAACCGTTTTTGAAACATTTCGAAAAGGTTTTTGAACTGAAGATATGAGTTAGAACTATGTTCTCGTCTAGGCGTCATTAGCACTTTGAAAAAGAAAAACTGTTGTATATATAAGCCAGCTTTGTCACCATGGAGACACACATTGTGTGTAAGCAAAGAGTGATACCCCCGTGAAGAGGATTTCATCCCTATTCCATCTCCGACTGCTGGAATCCTTTGCCTCACATAGCGATGCAATATGCTGCGTAGGATGTGACAGCTTTCGTCACGGTTCCTAATGAATTTATTGCTGGGATTGTTGACAACTTTGGTTCGAGAATGACCTACTACTGTTAGGGGTCATAAATTGCCTAGCAGATTCAATGGAATTTGTTAAAGTTTTGACGAAAGAGAAGCATTTGTTCAGATTAGTTTCGAAGGATGTTTTCTTAAGGCAGATTATGGCTTCATGATCGTCACAATAGGATGTTAGAATAGTAGAAGTTTGGAAGCGTACATTCCAATTAAAAATATTCGTCATTCACTCGGAACGTAAATCAACACGTTGACAAAAATGTCCTCTCCAAAAATGGTGCTATTCATTCACAGTATTAAAATTGTTTCCATTCCGAGCGACGAAAGGACGTACTCCGGAATCAACAGCACCGATAATTGCTTCAATCGAAGGAAAAACACGATTCCGCGCAGTTTCATTTTTGCACGCCACACACTTTTCCCTCTTCCGTGAGCTTTCCGTGCTACGAAACTTGACATTAGCGAAACCGTTGTTGCCCTGCTGTTGCTCTGTGGTGCCAAAAGGGACGTGCACATTCTCCCACTTTCAAGGCACTGTGTTTATCAACCGAGGGGTGGGCAGAGTTTGCTCACCAGCACCGCACTGATTGTTTGGAGTTGGTCTTTTCGCCTGGAAAAATATTTATTATTTCCACTCGGCATTGTTTCCCCCCCTAATCGATTGGGATTTTTGTCATTTGTGACTTATGGGACGGAGTTCTGCGAGGAGGTTCATCGGTTTTGCGAATCGGTGGAAAGTTGTTGGGTGACAAATGGAAAATGCTTAGAAACAATTTTCCGGAAAATAATATCATGGACTACCGGTTTCGGGATGTTTTTCTGGAAGTGAAACAAGGCATTGTTAATGGGAGTTATTCTGGGAGTTGATTTCATATAGCAGTTAAGATGCGAGTCGATTAAGGACAACAGTTGTCAGATGCTGATGGTTCGATGCAAATTTACTGATAATTTGAAGGTTTGGTGCAATTTATTATGCTTCCATAATGATTGCATTTTAAAGCCCAATTCAAAGTAAATTTGGACGCATTCAAGTGATCATAACTCTAGAATTAAACAACATACACGTCAAACAAAAGTGTATTTATTAAGCTTTCAAACTATATAGAACAAGTTATTATATTTCACCGTTTCGAACGAACTGTCGCACTTTACTTGTGATCGATGCCATCATGATCTGCACAGTCGCTGGTGACACTGTACCGGCAAGCTTATTCCACTTTAAACGCATTTGTTGTGCTTTTGTCACTTCTTTACCGCATACTCGAAGTTTTCGCTTGACAATTGCCCAATATTTTTCGATCGGTCTGAGCTCAGGACAATTTTGAGGATTAATCTCTTTGGCGAGGAAATTAACATTGTTTGCAGCACATCATTCTAGTTCCTCCTTAGAGATGTAGCAGCTGGCTAGATCCTGCAAAAAAACATAACGTTGGTCTTGTGTTACCGAATGAAGGGTAAAATCCGGTTTTTCAGACACTCTTTAATGTAAACCTTCGATGTCATTGTGTGAGATGTGATGAAAACCTTGGTTTTAACGCCACAACTGCAAATTCCATGCCAAATTATTAGTTTTCGAGCAAACTTACCAGCAAAAACAAATTTATGCTTGTAAGAGACATCCTTACGACCAGTTTCGAGCTACGAGCTGGACTGTCGACTTCCAAGAAAGTGGTGACTCCAAATCGCGACGATAAAGAAAACACGTCGGCCAAAGCACGATCGCGAAAGTTGCACACGACGATGCTGATGAAGTTTGATTGCGTAGTATAGGACGATGAAACTTACGCCAAGGCAGACTTTAAACAGCTTCCTGGATAGGAATTTCATACGGCAACAGGACGGGGAAAGGGGGCAGATATTATCAAGCACATAAAATTGTCAAAGTTCACGAAGAAATATCTGGTCTGGCAGGCCATCTGTACCAGTGGTTTGAAGAGCAACGCTTACAACCGGAACCGTCAACCAGGAAATTTATCTGAGCGAGTGCCTACAAAAACGTCTACTGCCTTTCCTGAAGCGACGGAAAAAAGGCCATGGAGTGGTATGCTGCCAACAACGTTCAAGTGGTGCCCAAGGACAAGAACCCTCCCAACACGCCAGAGCTCCGCCCAATTGATCAATATTGGGCCATTGTCAATCGGAACATTAAGAAGACTCAAAAAGCTGTTGGGAGCGAGAAACAGTTCAAGGCAAACAGGCGTTCTGCGGCGCATAAAGTGGACAAGAAAACTGTACAAAATCTTATGGCAGGTGTTAAACGAAAGACCCTGCAATTCGCATTCGGTAAAAAGGAAGTTCACCTGAATATTTTTCCTGTATTCTGTATTATCTGAACTAGAAAAAGAAAAATAATTTGACTTATTTAAAAAAAACTTTGATCGACTCATACACACTACTGCTTGACCAAATTTTGATCGGAACACCCTTTAAACCCTCTGACATGCACGGATTCCCTTGATGGTGATCTCAAATGGTAAATGCGGAGTGACGTTTGTTGTTTCATCAGAAAATATCTCGTGATCCTTCGAATATAGGAAGTTACTTTCTTCAGCCAAATTGTTCTGTAGGCCAAGATCTTCAGGGTGGTAAATTTATAAGTTCAGAATTATCTCACAACGCGGCGCTAGTGTGCATGATAACTTACTTTATAACCTGAATCTCGAGATCTTTGACATATAGCAAGCTGGCGTCTTCGACAAAGATGTATGGTTGAGTGAGGCCTTTCGTATGGTATTAACATTAGTTCTAAACTCGTCCACTACGTGTCAGTAGCGTACATGTGAAGTTTGTGTATTATCTGTAATTTGTTATCTAGATGGTGAATAAATTTAATGTTTTCAGGAAAGTTAGTTGTAAAATTTTGAATTTCCAGATGCTTGGCTCAACAGTTCAGAATTATCTTAAAGGGTGTCCACGATGAAATTGCCACACTATGAAATTGCTCTAACTTTTTAACCGTTGGGTAGAATTTAATGAAAGTTTGGGTGGATTTAGTTCATAGTGCATTATTTACATCCTGCAAGTTTTAAAGTCCTGTGATCAAAACTCGCGGAAATGGAGTCGAAAGAACAGCTCGTGCGTGATAAAATCTTGCGCATTCATCACGAGAACAAGGATCTCTCGCATCGTTCCATCGCTAAAACGTTGGGAATCGCGAATTCCACGGTGTCGCGAGTGATTAAACGGTTCGAGGAACGGTTGACCACCGATCGGAAGCCCAGAAGTGAAGGAAAAAGTATTCCGTACAACACCAAAAATCACAACCGCGTAGTTGGGGCCTTCAACCGAAATCCGAACGCCTCCGTTCGGGATGTGGCTAAGAAGCTGCACCTAAGCCGAAGTTTTGTCCAGAAGGCCAAAACTAAGGCTGGGCTTCGAACGTTCAAGGTACAAAAGGCCCCTAATCGCGACGAGAAGCAGAACAAGTCCGCCAAAACCCGTGCCAGGAAGTTGTACCTCAACATGCTGACGAAAGTTGAATGCTGCATCATGGACGACGAAACATATGTGAAGGCCGACTTCAAACAGATCCTCGGCAACCTGTTTTTCACGGCCAAGGATAAGTTCAGCGTTCCGGAGCATGTCCGCACTCAGAAGATGTCCAAATTTGCGAAGAAATTCCTGGTTTGGCAAAGCCATCTGCACGTGCGGGAAGCGGAGTGCACCTTTCGTGACCCAGGACACGATGAACGGACAGGTGTACATAAAGAGTGCCTCCAGAAGCGGCTGCTTCCTCTCCTGAAGGCCCACAACGTCCCAACAATCTTCTGGCCGGATTTGGCCTCATGCCACTACTCAAGGACGATGCTGAAGTGGTATGCGGACAATAAGGTCAATTTCGTGCCGAAAATGTTCAACCCTCCCAACACTCGGAGCTCCGCCCCATCGAGAAGTACTGGGCGATTATGAAGCAGCACCTTCTTAAACGACCTAAGGTAGTGAAGACAGTCGAGGAACTGAAGAAAGTATGGAAACTCTTTCATAGAACTTCAGGGAAGTTTTTCGGCCCGTTCTGCTTACTAAGCAGACAGTCAGAAGTTCAATTCCAGACTCGTCCCCTTCTTTGCCATTTGTCACTGGTCTGTTTGTATCACCACTAGATTTAAAATAAAAAGCTGTCAACTGTTCTTTCATTGATCCGCATCACTTACCACAGTGCATCCATGATCTAAAAATACCCTGCCTCACTAACACAACTATCCTTCCCTTGGAAATTGAAGAGATGGAGTGGTGAAAAGTACTGGAGGACATCAGCGAGTTTCTGCAGAGAACTCCAGAGAACTCAAGGAAAGTATAGAAGTATGGAAGTCCGGCACAAAACTTCAGGGAAGTTCTTCAGAGAACTTCAAATAAGTCCTGCAAAAAACTTCAAGGAAGTTTCGCGGAGGACTTTATGGAAGCTTTTCAGAGAATATCAACGAAATTCAGCGGAGACCTTCATGAAATTTCAGCAGAGAACTTTAGGGAATTTTTGCAGAAAACTTCTGGCAAATTCTGCAGATAATTTCAGGGAAGCTCCTCAGAGAACATTATGAAATTTTTCAGAGAACTTCACGAACGTTTTTCAGAAAACTTCAGGAAAGTTCTGCAAAGAATTTTAGAGAAGTACTGCAGAGAACTTCTGGGAAGATCCTTAGAGAACTTTAGTGTTATTCATCAGAGAACTTTAGGGAACCCTTTCAGAGAACCTTGGGGAAGTTTTTCAGAGAACTTCGGGAAAATTCGTCAGAGCACTTCAAGGAAGTTTTTTCAAAGAACTTCTGGGAAGTTTTTCAGAGCATATTTAAGAAATTCTTCAGAAAACTTCATGGAAGTTTTTCAGAGAGCTTCAGGGGAATTCCTTGGAGAAATTCAGAGATGTTCTGCAAAGAATTTTAGTAAAGTTCTTCAGAGAACCTAATGAAAATTTTCAGAAAACTTAATAAAAATCTTCAGAGAACTTCAGGAAAGTTCTTCAGAAAACTCCAGGGAGGTTCTTCAGCGAACTTCACGGGAACGCTTTCAGGGAACTTCAGAGAAGTTCTGCAGAGAACTTCAGGGAAAATCTTCAGAGAAGTTCAGGGAAGTTACTCAAAGAATTTGAGGGTAGTTCTTCAGAGAACTTCAGGGAAGTTCTGCAGAGAATTTCCTTCAGAAAATTTCAGGAAAGTTTTTAAAAGAACTCCGGGGAAATTCTTCAGAGAACTTCAGGGAACTTTGGGATGTTCTGAAGAGCACCTTCAATAAATTCTTCTGAGTACTTCAGGGACGTTATTCAGAGAGCTTCAGGGAAATTCTTCAGAGAACCTTAGGGACGTTCTACTAAGAACTTCAGGAAAGTCTTTCAGAGAACTTCAGGGAATGTTTTTCAGAGAACTTCAGGGGAATTCTTCAGAGAACTTCAGGGAAGTTTTTCAGAGATACTCAAAAGACACATCATTTAATAGTTCACTTGTGGAGCACAGGAATTTTCATGTCTAGGTTAAAATATACAATCAAAAAGTCTTGGATCGAATTAGCGCTATGCGAAATGGCAAAGAGGGATGTAAGCAAACTCTGTTAAAAACCGATGTCCTAGGCTTGGGTTATATTATGTTTTGCTTATTCTACTATACCGATCTTGTTTTAAAGCTTCGATGGAATTTATAAACATATAAATAAATTTTTTCACGTATGAAGAAATTGCTGCTTTGTGAAGAAACTGCAGGGGCAAAAGTTTAAGTTTTAGTTCTTAACATACAGCTTAACATACAGCCATCCAATTCTATTGTCAATTTATTAACCAAACATTCAATAAAATTGGTTTGATTTGATGTATTAACAATTCATCTTATGGTTGCCTAATTGTTTTGTTTTATAGTACTGTAAGCAAACAAACCCTGAAAATTTAAACCCAATTAGTGAACTTTCTAACAATTTAGGTTCACGGGCCTCATGAACTGGTGCTCAAGCTTATTAAGGGTAATAGATCACGTATAAAAAAAACTGCGCACTCCCCTAGCAGTACACTTGTTGCAATACAATTGAAGTTACTTGAATGCAACTCAATTAGGTCATAATCAAGTAACTGCAACCAATTATGTCGCATTTGTGTTGCTTGGGTTAGTAGGCCCTGCCAATAAGAACTTTCGTCTGATATCTGATGTCTCCACTAAAACCCTTTTATATTTAGTCCGTTTACAAAGTGCCTGTTTACACATTGACTTATTCTTTAAATTAGAAAAGCTGTTAAGCCTGCTTATCTTTGCTAGACGTTCTTCCTTGTTGACTGGCGGAATAGCAATTGTTGGAGCTATAGAATCTTTGTAGTATAATTCTTATTTACCCATCGTTTTATAGCATGTTTTCTTCTGAACTGCAAAACATCCTAAATTAATAAACCAATAAAATCATAAATTAACACTCCTGTGACGATAAATGCATGAGCACATGTAATTAGTCCTTGGCCAAACACCAACAAATAAGATGTTGCACACAAACAAGCTATGTTACAACTTACTCAGGTTTGTGCTAGCAAAGTTCATAGAAGAACGATTGTGAAACTTTTCCAACGAAGGACATTGTCCCGAAGCAACACATTTAAGTCGAACCCCATGTAGCACTACGGTTTGGCTAGCGTGAAATCAAGTTCTTTTCCACGCAGTGAGGCAAAATTACTTTATGGTTTGTGCAAAAAAAAATCATGAACATTTTGCGCCTTCCAGAAGGCAAAGAAATATGCTGAAGAAAGACGAAGATAAGAGCAAACGGAAAACTCTCCATCTGAAGCCAAGGTCGTTCACTCCTGTGACACTGAAATAGATTGATCCTGTTAATGGTTTGTTTGGACTGTAAATCTATAAAAACATTATGGCGCTCATAAGAGTTTCACCCAAGCATAACATTTGGCCTCAATGGATGCAGAAAACCTGCATGTCATGATGCATTCTTAACTTTCTGGTTCCACACAGTTCCACAGAATGTCCCTGGTTTCAACGGTTTCATGCTTTTTTTTTTTTTTAATTGAAGGACAAATCGATAATTTCTATGTCTCAGTGTCAGGTCCCCACAAATTGCCAACCAAGAAGGATTTGGTTCCGAATAATCGATTCCTCGCCGTCGGATACCAGCATTCAAGCCGGGCGGGTCTGGGGTCACAATTTTGGCCAACCAGATCCGTGCCGTTTCCATGAGCTGATAAATCGTTTCCTATCCACCGTTGCGCCCCAGGTCCTAACCTAAAAAAAGGACATTCTGGTGTATCGTTGCATATCGCTGCTTGGCGCAGCTGGATGTTGCCGGTACACAATACACCCAATTTCGCCCCGCATGGAACGCGCAAATTAAATTTTCCCGCGTTTTGAGGCGACTGCTTATGGCTTCTTTTTTTTTGTTTTTTGAATCAAATAGAAATACCACGCACCACAATGCACAGAGAAATTGAATGCACATTTTTGCCAAGTGAAACAATTGGCAAAAGTTTTCCCCCGGACCCTTCCGGCTGAGTGTACAATCAATTATATTTGGAAGCAGTATAAACGGAACAAAAAAAAATGAGAAAAGTAAAACAATCAACGCGCATTGTGCATTGTGTTTGGCAAATATTGATTTCCATTGATTTTGAGAAATTGGTGTGGCGGTTTGCTCAACGGGTCGATATACATTTGTACGTAACGACCACAAAGATGGACTCGCTAATTGCTAGTGGTGCTTGGACGGGGTTGTTTGCCGGAAAACATGTAAAAGTCTCGCTGATTGCAGGGAGAGGGTTGATGAATAGGTGCCTTTCCATTTGTGGCTTGAATTGAAGTACAATTTTATTTTATTTTGCATTACTTATTTGTATTGAGCCAAATTTTGGGAATGTTTGCACCAGTTTCAGATATGCAGGTTATATCAACTACCATCGATTAAAAGTTTAATTATTGAAGGGAAACCCTTTCTTTGTGTTATTTTTTATCAGCATTTCAGACTATTTAAGATCCAGTACTTCCATTGCTGTAAAAGCACAGCTGCAAAGCAAGACATTGTTGGAGTTGGTTGTGTTTCTCACCTCTCTTCTCACCAAATATTATAGCATTTGTTACATAATCATAACCGTGGAAGTGTTTTTAGTATACTAAGTATAGAACGTGTGATGAGCAATAAACTAGTTCTAGATATGTTCCACCACTGATAAAATGATAGAGCATGCAAAATTGAGCATTTTCAATTTGTTCAATATCGTGATTCTTAATTTTTATTCTATTAGGCTTAATTTTTGTTCTATTAGAAGCTGTTTATTTCAAACATCAAAAGAAAAGATCAAGCTCAATGGTAAGCTATTGTGTGTAGAAAAATGTACCGTAGGAAAATTTGAAGTTTGTAGTTATTATCACATAATTAAATTTTAAAATCCTCTAAATACCCACCGCTCTAATATCAGCCGTACACATTCTCGGCATTTGTTAAATGAGTTTCCGCAATATATCGTCTGAGATTTCTTTTCAAGTGGTTTGTAGGCACTACCGCAAGTTTTTATGGTTCTAAGGACGTATTTTTATCGTGTTCAGGTCCAGCTCATCTCAAAGCAGTTCGACTGGATTTAGACCCGGTGATTGCGCCGGGCAACCCGCATCAGAGATTATGCGGATCAAGTCCGTTTTGGATCAAGTCTTGCACGAACACTGACTAAAATATGAAGTGAATCTGCCTTAAACCACTTGAAAATAAAATGAATTTCACCCGAATCTCTAAAATATGAAGTATCTCTGACTTGAATAACTCAAATATGAATTAAATCAGGCCTGTATCATTTAAATGTGAAGTAAATCAAGCCTGAATCACTTGAATAAGAAGTGAGTCAACTTTGAATCACAGAAATATGAAGGGAGTTAGAGGTTAATTACTTGAATATAAAGTAACTCACACAACAGAAATGTCATGTAAATTTCTGTCCCCTGAGACTAACACATGCAAGCGTCCTTTAGCACATAAGAATGAGTTGAAATAGATGAGCAAATAAATTCAATCAAACACATCTTTCGTCGATTTGCGTATGTGTCAGTTGCCGAAGACATAATTTTACACAGCTTTCTTTATGTTCCCTGACTTTTTACAAACAGGATTTACGTGTCGTGTAAAATTCATAATTTTTAAGTGTGCAGACCTGAATCACTTGAATGTGTTGTGAGTCAGTCCTAAATTACTTGAATTTGAGGTGAGTTTATTTTGAATCACTTGGATATTAAGTGAATCAGCCCTGAATCACTTGAATACGAAATGAATCAGATCTAAAAAATGTATAATCACTTGGATGAGAAGCTAGTCAGTCTTAAACATCCCCCGATCATCTTGACAGATAAGCTTAGTTTCACGTACCCATCTACAAATTGTAGATGTCTCTACCGTGCATAAACAAAAGGGCCATCCATTCTTGATACAACCGCTTTTCAGCTTTGGAATTCATGTTTTTGCTTCCTTATGTGAGGATGTTAGCAAGAACAGAGCAAGAACAATTTTTTATTGAGGCGTAATGTTGATGTGGCTTTCTTTCCATTAATTTGATATCAATTGTATCAAATTGTGGATTGTCATGAAGCTTAAGATTAGCTTAAGAATGCAATAATACATTATCAATGCAATAATGCTACTTTAGCAATGTCTTATGGCATTACAAAAGATATAGTATTAGTTCGATCTTAGTGGGGCCCAGGTTTAATCCAACTTAAATGATGCACTAGACGTAACACATATGCCCTATATATGCACGCAATTACACCCAAGTAACACCAAATGTTTGATTGCATGCAGTTTTGCTCAAATGTGACAAATGATTATGTTACCATTCCGATGATAGAAAACCTTTTCGGGTACTACTATAGAATTGAAATAGCGCAGAAGGTGGAGCCTATGAAACATGATTTATGTTTGATACTTGCCATAAACAAAAAATTCTAAAACATTTATGTAACAAATTTTGCCGGCAAAAAAGGTTTTCATCAACTAGGTTCATACTGGGGACTCTAAGCTTACCAGATCGGTGTTCATACCACTCGACCGTTTTGACATATGAGATAGTGGTTAGTCAGAATCCTCTTAAACCCTACCACTATCCTATTTACCAACCTTATAGGGTACTTTAATAGATATTCACTTTGATATAAGAGCCTATTGGTATTGATTTTAATTATAAGCATTGATAACAGATGCTATCATACAACCACTTTAATCACTTCTGATGTTTGATCATGAAACCAATTCGCAACTGGAACTTTCAATATTTCATTCTAGCAAAACATAATTAGGTTCAGTGGCAAACGAGTAGGTGACATAAATAGATATAGAATATATATCTTAAGGAAAGCTCAAAAACTGCCTTTTTCCGTCCAAAACTGCGCTATTCAAACATACCTGACAAGTTCTGTTGACGTTCAGCTTTTTTCGCATATGTTTGTTTCTTGAAATACGGAAGACTTAAGTGGATGCATTTATGAAACAAAATATGCAAACAAGATGTCAGACGTAAACAAACATGTCCTAGCTGAAAAACTTCAAACACATGTATGACAAATACATTAGTCGACTAAATGAATCTAGATTTGAATTGCTTCAAACGAACACCTTCATGACAAAACTAGTCAGATCACACTGTTATAGAACTACAGCATGACACTTGATAAATAAAACCTGAATATTTATGTTTTCGGTGCTACTTGGGCAGCCTCGTGGTTACTGGGGTAGAGCAAGCTCTAATGCTACTATTGCTCTCCTTAACAAAGCGACTTTTTCTTTGCTGCGGTGGGTTTCCATTGTGCTTAAGGTTTCAGAGTGCCACATATTGAGAAGTATAGATCATTGCACGATGGCGTCATCAATGCAGGTTTGAAAATTCAGGGAGATTGTTTACGCGGAATTTCGGATATTTCCAGTAAGATCGGTTTGAGATTGTGTGCTCTGAACTAGGCTCTGAACCTACGATTAAAGTAAAATAGTCAAAAAACCGACACCAGAGCTAATTTTTACATAATTTCCTAAATTTAATTGTACAAAATTCATAAAAAGACAATAAAACATTTCGTTTGAGCGATTCGAATCCTAGCACCTTGTAAACAAAATCCCTGAAAAAAGTGAGGTTAAAACATTCCGTGCAATGATCTATAGTGCGCCATTTAAAAGTAAATTACACGGTAAGATTGGAATACTTAAAGATCTTTAAAAAGTACCGATAATTGTTCAAAAGTGCACATTCCCAAATAATGCGTAAGTACAGATTACCTAATATTGGGTAATAGTTGTGAAGGTAGATAAACGTTACAAATAACGTTACAAATTGTTTCTGTAGAACCAAAACACAACTCCATGACGGAGCAAATTGTTTTTTCTCGATAAATGTTTCTTATGTAAAAAAGTCTGCTGAACACATAGGAGCCACAACAATTGAAAAAAAGCAGGGGCATTTTGAGAAAAACGCAATTTCATATTTCAACCATAAAAATAAAAATGTTGGCAACACTGTAAAAAATATTAAAAATATTTATTTGGTAGAAAATTTAATTTCCTTTAAGAAAAGTTTCTAACATTGTTTGTAGCTTTTTTATTCATTGAGATATTTAGTAAACAAAATATAAACTTTTTAAAAATCTCAAAAAAATGGGGGCTGCCCATGGGCCGAGGGGTTCACCGATTGGTCTAAAAGTTTGGGTTCTTAATTAATAGCCTAGAACAAGTATATCAGCCAATTTTGGTTCGAATCGAAGAGGGTCGATGCATTTCTCCGGTCACTTGATATGGAAATGACCCAGTGACAATTTAAAAAGTGTTTCAGTTTCTTATTTTTAAAAGAAGTGATCAATTGAAGAGTTAATTTAAATTTTCTTAGTTTTCCAATTGAAGTCGAAAAGTTTGTCTTCCGAATTATATAAATTTATGATCAATACCCCAACAGTTAGACTCTACGCTGTATTTATCGATTCATGTCGATTAACATAAACCGCAAATGATTAAACGATATTGCGATCAAAGCCTTTCACCGGTCAACCAAAACAAAGCACCGTCCCGGCAATATTCTCCGAAAAGTCACGATGAAACGAAACATCAACCTAATCGACGAGGCTACCTGTGGCAATCGGGAATAAACACTATCAGTTTGATCGATTTTCTCACATCAGTTCGGAGTGCGCGAAGAATATCCGTTTGTTCTACGCCGATGTTCGTGTTCCGAATGTTTGTTTAACCTTCAGCCTCTCTTTCCGATCCGCTGTCGTTGTCGCGATCAAAAGAAAACCAGAAGTGTGGGACTTGTGTTCGTTTTTTTCGAAGCAAGGGTAAAGTGCCGCCGCCAGCAGTAAATCAGTAATCCATCTCAAGTCGTTTGTTTGATGCTTCATTTAAATAAATCATTTGTAACTCGTTCAATTTTTCAAAACAAATAAAAATATCGAAGATGAGACGGTTGCGAGCTTCGGTCGTGGTATTGATGGTAATTTGCGGTAGTTGGTAGTCATGCGGATGCGCGATCTACTGCACTTCCAGAAAAGAGCGGCACTTTTCGGATTCGGGTTTGATCTCGAATCGGGTTCGAAGCCACATGATCTCGCGCTGTGTTTAATCATCAATAATCAATCGCTAGGTAAATGAACCAAACAGCCGGAGGCAGCAGCTTCTGTTCAATTGAACCAAGATGAATGAGCGACTGGTTTGAGAAATGCTAAGGTAGGTAGTCTTACAGTTGTGAGTGCTTCAATCGTTTCTGGGACCGGAACGGGTTATTTTACGTGACAATTTTATAGGACAAAAATGTATCCGAGAAAATATCCCACATTTTGAGAGGATTCCCCGTCAAATTTTCGGTCAGCAAAACGACAAAACAAAACAACGAGTGTTCCACTGTTGAACTACTCACCCTAACCAATATTTATTGAGTTTGCTGTCACTGTGCAAGCGGAGGAACGAACGATTGGGATGACTTATTTTCGGATTTATGTGAAATCGATAACATCGAACAAAACTGGTAAATGATTCGATTGGATGATAAGCCTGAACGAACTGATTTTCGTAATCAATGTCGGTGTAAGGTGGGTTTGTGATGATGATTTAGTTTGGATAATTCGCGAAACTAGCATGCTACCATCCAACTAAACAATGAGATAGAAGCATGTGAATATGTATTTCAGGCCAAATGCAACAAAAAGCCAGTCCAAACTATCCAACGCAAGACGTCCCTATCCCATCAGTTTTCTCATAACATATGGTATGACTGGTACTTGAACTGGCAGAATCGACCGGATCAATCGGAAATTCTTCTTCACCCGGTACAGATGCTGCGGTAGCGGTGAAGTTTTCCTTCCGAACCGCGCTGTTTATTCAACAAACACTCCAAGTGGCCAAGTCGGGAGACTGTATGTGTGCATCGCCATTCAAATCAGAGCTACTTGGAACCCAACTCCAGAGGTAGATGATTGCTTAGCACGCAATCAATGTTTGATTTGATCTGTGCAGCATCCACAGTTGCTACCGTGCAGTGAATAGGCTCGCCAGATGTTTGGGGTGTGAGAAACTTATCCATTAATTAAGTGTCTATAGTATGTGGTTTTGCGAAATTGATCGGGAATGATTTTACGAAATACTGGACTGATGGGGGGAAACATCGACTAAGGAATGTTTTGAGAACCACCGGGCCAACGAACATAACCACTTTACTGGATTACCGGGACTGATCCATTTGGGGACTGTGATCTTTTAAGGCTTATTTTCAGGCACAAAAGTTTCAAGTTGGCAACGTACGAAAAGAGCGAAAGTTCAGGGGGAAACTGGCAAGCCTATTCGAAAAACCAACAAAGAGTCCCGAAATCTCATCACCAACCAGGAAGACCGGTTTCTTGGAATTTAAATATTTTGATCTCATTAAAATTAAAGATTCGGCTTATCTGCCACAACTTTTGTCCCACTTTGTTTGCTCTTCATTAAGTGCTTAAAGGAAAGAAACTATACTTACCATTGCGGCTGCCGTCGGTGCAGTGAAATGCACAAATATACAAGGTAGTTTTTTTTTTGGCAAGTGAAGATTCAAACCTGATTGGAGAAGGATAAACAATAATCCAAGATTTGTTACTTTGACAGAAATCAAGGAGAACCGGGTAGATATGTGTGTTTATTGTTTTTAGAAATATTCTTAGCTCGTTGCTGCTCTTTCCATTCCGACACTACCGGTGTCAGGCAGGTAAATCTTTTACAAAAGAGGATCCCAATAAGTCCGATAATCTCCTCCGAAAGGATCCGAACAAGTGCCTTCGTCGTCCCTGTGAAGACGAAATCGAAGCATTTTCGTTTGTGTGCAGTAAAATATTGATGAACATTAGCAAGCAAATGGGCTCCACCCACGATCGAAACCGCCATCAGCAGCATTTCAAGAACTTTCCAACAGAACTAAATAAGAAAAAAAAAAGAAGGAAAATCCAGATCGCTCCACCACCGATCGCTTAACACGCCGCAAAAATATTTGTATCAATTGTTGGCACGCTCCGGCACTTAAGTTCCCCGCAAGCCCATGAGTGGCGCTCATAATTTTGCGCTTGAACAATACATCGAGTGCTTCCGCCGCGCCTCCACCGCATCGCGTGCGAGATAGTGCATCATAAAACACATCATATCAACGTCCCACACAAGGACATCAGCGAAACAAACGACAACACAAGAGCATAAAACAGTTTGCAAATGTTTGAAAATAGGAGGCAAGTGGGTCTTCCCGCTTGTCATGATTTCGGTGCACTCTGCATTATGCTATAAACGTATTGAGATGTATGTAGGTACTTCGGCTGCCGTGTAGTTTTGCTGCTGCTGGAAGAGGAAAAAGTGCCGCATGTTGGTCGTTTGAGGATCACCCCTGCCACCGCAGCACCCCTCCAAAATCAGCAAAATTATACGGGTACTGTTGAAATGGTATGAATAAAAAAAAACTGGGGAACACTCGACAGGAGCGGAGTGGACGAACAAAAAGTAAGTGTAAATTTACATTGTTAAGCACGAACTCGGAAATATCAATCGATATGTGTTCTGATTTGACTCCACCGTCGATGGTGCACATTGATGGGGTTGGTGCAAACAAATATTGTAGAATTTGTGACTTCGGCGCGGCCCCACTGTACGTTGCTGTAGTAGATGCCATTTTGACTTAGTTGGATTGGTTTACCAGTAGCTCGTTTCGGAAGCTGAATTTCAGAATATAAAAGTTTGAAAAAATGCTGTCATTGCGATGAAAAGACTGTAAAAAATCTAAGAAAAAAAGTTCTCGTGTGCGGGAAATATAGTTTGATAGCAAAATATCCAAGACATTACAGTTTTATAAAGCATTTCATGCTCCAAATCGTATGCGCATTTAAACTTATGGTGAATATTGGTACCATAAGAGCTGAAAATTAATGCGCTTCGGAGATTATGCTAGTTTACAACAACAAAAAGAAAATTAAAACAGATATTATTTATGACAAATTTCCTGAAAATTGATGAAATTCAATAAAGTTTTCTAAAATAATGCCAAAATCAGTCTTCGATCTACAGTTCATTTGCATAACATTTAAAATTTGATGAATTTAATTTTCCAAATTTCAATTATATGTTATATTCCAACATGGCGATAAGGCTTTGTGCACAAATTACGTAACGCAAAAACCGGGATTTTGGACCCCCTCCCTCCCCTATGTAACAATAAGTAACGCGTGACCAGACTCCCCCCTTTAATTACGTAACGCTCACGACCCCCCGTTCCCCACCTATTTCTCATTTGTAATAAATTCATCACAAAAACTGTTGTTGCTGTTGTTTTTATGTTTAATTCTAATGTACTTAAAATTAGAAAAGATTGAAAACATCATTCAAGTAATTTCATTTCAGTTTCTTAAAGGTTAAATAAAGATTTCGAAAAAACATTGCACTCATTGAACTGCATTTATTCAGGTTAATGAATTTTCGTAAAACTGTTACAAATATTAGTTCAACAATTTTATTCAAATGTCTTTAAATTATTTAAGGTATCACAAAAAGTGTTATTCAAATCACTTAAATCAACAGTTTTTTATGAAATGCATAATATTGACCTATTGCCATTATTATATATATATTTTTTTATATGGGTATTATTCAGAGTTGTAAGGGCGCGTTATGTACTAATTAATGATGGCAGAAACATAGAACAGACGCAGCAGCAAGTTCATTTGATGTAGGCTACACACAGTGGAATATTGGGTGATTGAACGCAATGATTAGAATCAACATTTCTTGTGTATTAAATAAAACCACACATTGTTTTAGTTGAATGCAATCATATATTTGAAACGAAAAAAAATCGTATCGAGTCCAAGTCAATTAAGATTTCTAACAGAAATCATTATTGATTCAACAAAATAATTTGGTAGAATCAACAATCAACAAAAAATTCAACTAAATTTCTAATTATTTCAATGGTTCGAATACAAAAAATAAAATATATTTTTTCAACTCAACCGGTTTGGTCGAATCAATGCAAAAGTGCATTGTTTTCAAAAAGCTTATTTTTTTATTCAACAATAAATGCTTTTATTTTCAATAGAAACCTCATTTGCTGCGATTTTCGAAACAAAACAAAATTGTTTTTGGTTCAAAAATTAAAACGGTGTTGTTTGAATAAATAAATATTTTGGGTAAGCAGTGAGTCAACAATAAAACTTGTTGAATCTATACAGAACAATATATTTCTCAGTGTGTAGATGTACGATTTATGGAAAATTGCGCCAATTATTGATGCAAATCGTCATAAGATACCTTTAAATAGTAGAACACATTTAAATAGTACACTGAAAAATAATTTTCGTTTATATCACGATCGAAGGTAGGACTAACAAATCTTTTCGTTGTTTTCTGCAACGAAACTGATTTGTACTTTCTACGAAACTTTCTTCGTATCAAAAGCCACACGCGCAACTGTCAAAAGCACAAAGTGTTTGTTGATACAAAAAGAACATTCGTTCATTCTACGAAAACAATACAAATAGCTACGAGTAATTTGTTACCAATAAGAAGAAACGGCTCTTGGGTGGTTGCATGAACTACTGACAGTTCTACTTTATCGGCTCAAAATATATCTGAAAAAAGGCAACCACGAGGAGTTATTCTGCTCTTCACGAAATTAATGTTTGTTGTTAGAAGCCAAGCACGTAAGTATGAATGTTTCATATAATTTACGAGACATTTGTTCTATGTGCATCATCCATGTTTACGAAACGAGTGAAAAGTAATTTACGAAAATTAATTTTCAGTGTACGTCTCCATTTATCAAAGCTTTAGAATTTGGTCGGAAATCAAAAGATAGAGTTAATCCATTTTTCTTAAAATTTCAGATGCACCACTTGGCCATAAATGTGTTTCTATTATGGCCACTCCCATAAGAAACACATGCGATTGGTCATGAAAGGAACCAAAATTTAAAACTATGGCGATAATTGGTGCAGTGTACCAGCTATGGCAAACGTCATCAATAATACAAAAACAAAGTTTTGGCTCAGTTTCGAGAGTTTTCTTCAAAATATAGATTGAAACCTTTCATTTGACGTGTTTCCCAGAACGTTTAAACATAGCTCTCAACTAGTATAAATTAACCCTTTTCTACTTGATGAAAAAGGAGATGTTTGCTCATCACCATGAGTCACCAAGAGTGGACAGATAGAATATAGAATAGAATAGAAGTATTGAAAATTGAGCGAAAGGGCATGGGTAAAGTAATACTCGAACCAAGGACGTTACTATTGCCTAACATCCCACTGCGGGGTAGGTCAAGGCACGGATGAATCCGCCACATGAACAGGCTTTTTTATTAGCTACTTGCTACTTTGCTTGGCACATAGGAAATTTAATTGATGCAAATTGGTTATTCATTTTTTTTTCAAATTGGTTATTTTATTTACGTAACGATTTTAAAACCCCCCCTCCCCCATATGTCACAATAAGTAACGGTTGCTCAACCCCCAATATATATATAATATATATACACAACTGTTCTCTCATAAATTAGTTGAATTTTAAATTGAATATCATGTACATGAACCGAGCATCAAAAAACATTTGAAAATGCATTGTTTTTCAATTAAATAAGTGCTACAAAGTTTGTTTACCTAGTGCTGTAAAAATCGAGTGTAGCGCTCACTATTTTTAATAAATAAAAATTGAAGTTCACATGATTGTGTAAATTTGTAGGTTCGTGTGTTGAAACCAATGAATCAATGGCGCCCGTTTCTTCTGCTGCCATATCCTCTCAATTAGCTGTCATTCGTTTCCCAACATCATACGAAGTGGTCCGGAATCGTAGCGCAGTTGGATGTTTGTAATTATTGCTCAATCAAACATCAAATCCCGTTGGAACATCTGACATATCTACACAGAAATAATGAATACATCATAGTGTGAAAGTGCAGTTTGATTCCAAAGATTTATTGTTGGAAGAGGAATGAGAGAATATCAATTTTGTTTTTAATATTCACTGTATTTTTAAACAATAACCTCTTTGAAAAGTAAGCTCCCCATTTGTTCGTGAATCAGGGTATTCGAGAAATTCGCCAATTACACCTAGCTAAGTGATAAATAGTAAACAAAATAATAAATACCCTGTTATTGAATTGATTGAATTGAGCTGAATGAATTGTGGTCTAGGAATTTACCGTGCATTTACTCGCGAGTAACTGTATATTATCCAGGTTTTACCCGGCAAAAAAAATCTACCGTTGTTACATTTATTGACTGAGCAACATTTTTGCCAATGCATAAACTGAACGTGAATGGAAATATGATGCCATGTTGAATGAAACTAACCAGTTCCAAGGCAAACATTCAATTTGACTTCAATGTTGACAAAATAATGCACATTTAAAGCGTTTGAAGGGATGAACCAAAACTGGATTTTTTTTTTATTCATAATGATTCCACCTACAACTTGATGTGGCATGTTTTGATAAATTGGGTAATCAAAAAACAAATAAATTCCTGCTCATTTTTTGCCTCTCCTTGTCTGACGTAAAAAATAAACTTGAATGTAAAAATCAACGATGAGGTCATCTGAAGCATTTAATGTAAAATTCAATTTAGCAGATATTACAAGATTTAATTTCCAAGTCGTGTAAATTTGAATGCTCTTGAAATTTTGAAGTTATTTGCATGCTCTTATTATGTGCATGAAAATAGATTGAAAATTATGAAATAATTTTAACTGTGTATCTTACTAGTTCACATAAAATCAGCCAAGCAATAATATGTTATCGACAAAGTAGAAATTGTTTTTGCAGTTTTGTGATAAATCTCACCATTAGACCAATAAATAAAATTGTAGGAGCGCTGACCAAAACACTGTCACGTGCTGCCATGACGAAAATATCGATGAGAATTTGAAGAAAATCTCCATCATCGTTTTCTCGCCCGGTGAGATTTTCAGACGTATTTCGGTAAAAATCGTTGGTCATTTTTCATCGAAAATGACATTTGCCAGCCCTGGTTCCAGCTTTACTCGCTGAGCTAACGTCTGAACATTCTATGGTACAATTTGTGTCCTTTGTTTCGTGTTAAAAGTCGAAGCTGTAAAATCAGTTTGTAGTCTTTCATTATTGGTTTTTACATTTTAACTTCGGAGACAGTAGGTGGTTGGCCTAAGGTTCCTATCCCTGTGATAGGGCTGCCATCTTAGGTGTAGCTTGCGGGGAACAGCATTTCTTATTCAGCAGCTGGATGCCAGACAGACGCTGTTTGAGCCGCACTTCCGTGGTGGACAGTCGCTCAGGTTGGAGGAGCCTCGTACTTTTACCATTATAGTGGAGTGACTCGCTTTGACATAGCTGCCTTTCGTATATTCGTGGGTTTTTTTGAAGAAAGTCAACAGTGTCCATTAACTGCGCAGTCCCCCCACATCCAGGTCAGCTTCCGCTGATTGTCTGGTACTGGATGAGCATCAACTTATGTAAAACATCGTGTTTTCAATTAATCATGCCATCATCATTATGTAGAAGCAGTGGCTATATGCAACCTGAAAAATTTGGACTGCAGAATCCTGGAAAGGTTTATAAAATGGGTTTTATAAACTCGGTTTTGCATGACAGGGAGACGCGTCTTAGGCTGTTCACTTGAAGAATGGTGATCATGCTTTAAGATGCGAATAGTAATAGTAAACAGGGTTTGTCCACAAAAGTTCAATTCAGTAGACGCAGTGGTTCTACGCCCCAACAAAAAGAATTACAAGGTACAGCCCCATGGGTTTGTTCGGAATGATTACGAAGGAGTATGCAACTGAATGTTAGTGATTAAGATTTTACATTTCGATATTCTTTGAAATTAACCCTTTCCGGTTGAAAATTTTCCAAGCGTTAAGCAATTTGATTCTAATTAATTGGGTGCTCAATCATATAGAAATGATAACAAAAAGGAGGATTTGTTTTGAGGTGTGTTAGGTCGTCCAAATTGTCCTAGATTTCAGAAATTAAGATCTGCAGCTGTAACAGTAGCTTTATCCACTTTACAATGTTTTGATATCTATTCAAACATATTCAATTAATGCAATGGAAGACCAACAAAAATTATGAGATAATCTTGGGATAGTCATGCCAAACAAACTGACTTAGCTTTGTACAACTAATAACTCTACTGTTACAATTGTAGACTTTAAGTTTTGAATGACCTCAAACTAACAAGATTATCCTATAATGTCTGAAGACGTTTCGGAATATTCATTGAATATGTTTGAATAGTTATCGTAGTATTGTTTAGCCAAAATGGCTACGGTTACTACTGTATATCTTAAGTTCTGAACTCAAGTCAGTTTTCATGAACTTAAACATCCCAAGATAATCTGACAATGACTGGTGGCCTTACAGAAGATTCACAGAATGTGTTTGAATGCATTTCGTCCAGTTTTCATAGGTTATAAAGCTTATTTTACGACTGTAGATCCTAACTTCTGAACTCAAGGGCAGTTTTGGTGACCTAGAACATCCCAAGATATCTCATTCTATCTGTTTCCCTTCCCGAAGATAATAGCTTACATCACCCGACGTAAATGTTAGTTGAGGAACACAAAACTATATTTTCCGCTACTAAAAATGCAATGGGGGATGCGTTTTTGCTTCATTAGTAGCAGCAACTGGAAAATATAATGCCCGTTTCCATCTCAGGGATTTAGTTCTAGTTACCATCAGATAAAATCAAGGATCGGTTATCAAACTCAATAAAATAAAAGATTCTTCAAGGCTAGGCATTGTTGTGGTGAAAATAAGCACAATCTTGCTACATTCAATGCTTGAGAACATTTAAATTAAATTTGTGCAACGACCAGGTATCGTCAAAAATATTTTAAAGACGCTAGCTAGTTGTCGCCATGCTCAGACTGATTGAATGTTTTAAACAAATAAACTTTATGTGTTGCGCTGTGGTTTGATTTCACAAGTCTGCAACTTTAATTTGCAAGTATTTCAATAAAGGGTAATGAAATTCAATCACGAAAGAGATCAAATTCTAACTTGTAATTTGGCATGACGCGTGAAACCGAAGGCGTTCAAAGTGGGTCTGATGTTGTTATAAAAACCAAAGACAACGAAAATGTGAATTACAGGCGTTTAAATCTCAGTATTAAGTCTAGTGACTTTTTTCAACGCATTAAGGGCTTAGACTTGAGGCTATCAAATATATTATTCAAGGTGTTGGAAATGTAGCATTCGGAACGGGATTTTCAGTGCGACAGTATTTATTACACCATCATACATACATAAAATAGAATATACAATTGAGTCATATTTACGTGCAACAAAGGTAAAATCACTCGTACTATTAATTATTTTTAAGACTGTAGACCTATCTTTGAATGACACGCAGAATTCTTCTCTTTTGATTGGAACCACGAACTGTACTCGACCGCAGAAACTTGATTCGGTAGCAGCGCTTGGACTTCCGTCTGACGATGAAAACCAGACAGCCTTCCAGGCGGTCTCCAACACGTTATTTTCTGCAGCATATTCATTCGTGAACATTTCTCCGAGACTAATTGAATTAATAGCCTACACTCAGCACATTGGAACATTTTTTGAATTATATAATATAAAAATATTTTAAATTCGAGGCAAAAAAAAAATGCAGCAAAAAACAAACACGTCACATGTTCAGCCCGGCTTACTTTGATCATCTGTTTCCTTTCCCGGAGATTTACTTAAATTGGTCAAATACAAATTGTCACTTTTTCTGGCCCTGAAAGCTACAGTTACAGCTGTAGATTTTCAGTATTGAACTCCAGGATAGTTTGGATTACTCGTAATGTCTATTGGTCTTCCAAGATATTCAGTGAATATGTTTCAATACACAGCGTAGCTCTGCATAACCTGGAAAGTTTTTGTTCGACTGTTTGTCCTACGTTCTGATCTCAAGGATAGTTGAGATGACCCAGACATTTAATATTGCTTATGAATGTTTGTTGACCTTTCAGAATTTAATTTGAATAACTATTTTTGTTATGGTACCTAGCTTGAGCTGCGTGACAGCATGGTTGTCAAGATTAGACCCTTTCCCAACGCCACCTCAACTACGACCAATACCTTAGAAGCACTAGCCTATGTTGGCCGCTTGAGCACTAGTTGAAGTATTTAGTATTGGACCGTAGTATTTTTCAAAATTTTTGTTTTAATCCTGTCGCGATGAAGTTTGTTATGCAGCCATAAAATGGAAGGTTCAATTAAGCCCCCAGTGCTGAAGTCATCTATTGTATGCAGTAGTAACTAGATTCAAAAAGGTGTAAATTACCAAACAATAATTCTAAGGGACGACATTCAGGCCTTTGATGTAGTCTATGTTGACACCTAGTGGTACTGAAGTCACCCCAAGATGTATTGCAACAACAGTATGAATAATATTGATTTTTCATACAGCGAATAATATTTCTAGACAACCCTCAATTGCAATGGTGTGCCTATTTGCCACTTACAGCACTGCGGTATCTTCTAATTATAGTCCCAAAAGATTGAATTAGTATGTAATGAGCTTCCATTTAAGAGTATGTTAGAAGGGTCAGTCAGTTAAGTTGTTTTATGCCAATGTACCTTAGTTTTCCGATTATCCTGTAGGCTGCTACACCCAAAATAAAAAAGCAAGATTGTAATGTAGTTTCGCATGATTTTGTTTCATTTCTCGTAATGGATCGTAAAAATGCACAATTTTTGGTCGTGGGCAAAAAAGCAACACAACAATTCGCTTTGAAAAATTCAGTGTGTGAGTGAGGTTCTGCAGTGTTGAGTATAAGATTGGAAACCGGAAGTTCAATGGCTCACAAAAAAAAAATCACTATGGGCAACCGAGTTTTGAACCGAGGCTGCCTGCGTCATGACTCTACATTGTAACTATTCCGCCACTTAAACAAGATGAAATAAAAGGAATAAAAGCCCAACAGTTGCTTCGATTATCAAGGCACTCTACGATACAGCAAAGAAGCAAATATCTCTCACGCACACTTGCATGGCTTCGTTTTTTTTTTTTTCATAAAGAAGTGCAAACTTGAGGGGAGAACAAAGAACAAAGACCTAATGGTTGCTTTGACTGTCGATAAATTAGTTTCGAGGAATTTGACAGCCACTTGCACACTCTCGCATGGCTTCGTTCATACCATAAAACGCTTTGTGGAACATGATGGGCAAAATTGCCTTTTCTGAATCATGCGTATCTTCTTTCCCATGATTGATTTATCAACTTTGACTTGGGCAGCGTTCAACTCTTAAATTCCGGAATAAACACTCGTTGCCTCACGATGTTACTTCAGCCGCGTGTGTGGGGCTTGAATTCCATCAGGTACTTGAATTTTACATCCGCTTGCGGCCATGGAGGATGCAAAACCGCGTGCAGAGAGTGAGTAACATAAAAATGAAAAGAAAAATATTTTAGTGAGATTATCGGTGATATTCTCATTACGATTTTTCGTTTCCCTGACTAAAAAGTTTGAGTCATTCTTAACTAACCATAAACGAATAAAAAAACAAAAAGAAAACTTGTCTGGACCCCACAGTCGTACAGTCTACTCTACATCTTTGGATTTAGTTGCTAACCCAAATTTAAAATATTTCGAATAAGAACTAATTTGAAACATCTAAGAGAACTGGTCTACCTCCTATCCATCGGGTTTATTTTTTATTTCTTCCGGTTTCATGTGCGTGTTATGCTAAATTTCCAAACTTTAAATAAGTGATGGTAATCTTGAACATACGATAACCTCTAGGATATTGTGTATGACTCACCAAGCACTGGTACTCATATAAACCACATGAAAAGGTTTCTTCTACTGCTTCAAATGCTGTATCCAAAGGGGGCCCTCCGCGTCCTATTTCTAATACAGCAGTTCGTCATCGTTCGTCTTCAGTAACACTTTTCTATGACTATGTGCTTCACTTCGAACAGTCAGATAATTACCCCGATCAAAACATTCACTCTTTTCGAAGATGTTGCAATTACATTGACTTATTATACCATTATCAAACCAGGTATTTTGGTTATTCATTCCATAAAACATATGGATAAACAACAACATAAGATTCCACGAAAATAAAAAGTGTACTTTTAGTCGTTTCCCTAAGATTGAAAGTAAGAGATTTAAGAGTGAATTGCGGCCAGTATCGCACCTGATGTTAGTTCCTTTATATAAACGTTCTACGACGAGGCACCGTGGCACAGTGGCACAATTCTGAAAAAAGACGGTCAAAAACATTTTCACCCTTTTGTCATCATTTTATCGAGTAGGTGTCTTCAGAAGAGTTGCTCAAAATGTTATTCCGCATCTCTTGAAAAAACACGCCTAACCTTTCATAAGGGCATAACTACACTTTCAAATTCTAACTTTTTCCAGCTACGAGATAACGGGTTGTTGTCTTCAACAAAGTTGTAGAACAAGTAATTTTGAGAAAAGTTGCTCAAGACACTAAGTTTCTAGAGCATAACGTTAAAGAGATATAAATGGTTTTCTTTCAGCACTACCTTAAAACTTGTTTTTGGAGATAATTAGTACTCTGTTCAAATTTGACGATTTCAATATATTCTAAGTTATTGTAGGAATTATCAAAATACACATTTTTGCTGAACACAACAATGCTCTCTGTTGACCACATTTTGATATATAGTGATTGAAGTGTCTTTATGACGTCATAATCAACCGCCTCAAAAAGGGTGGGCGGGTCCTGGCGGGGTCTAAAACAGGTTGTATTTGAAAGATTATCTTATGAACAAGTATTCCTGAAATTTCCAGCGTTGGGTACTGAAGGGTACCTAGTAAAACGTCAGTTTGAAATAGTACAGGTTATAAGCCAATTTATATATCACATGTAAGGTAATGTTCAACAAACTAAAAAAAAATATGCGGGTCCTGGCGGGGTCTCAAAATTATTGTATTTGGAAGAGTATCTTATGAACTAGTAATCCTGAAATTTTCAGCGTTGGGTACCAAAGGGTACCTAATAAATCCTTATTTTGAAATGGTATGAATAGCAACAGTATGTGACGTAATCTCAACAAACTTGAAAAAAGCTGGGCAGGTGCTGGCTCGGTTTCAAACCGATTATATTTGAAAGATTTTCTAATGAACTAGAAGCACAGAGAACAGACATCCAGGCTCAAACATTTTCCCCCCTTTTTACTGTGTAAACTTTTAAAAGTAAACCGTTGGAAAAACAACTGTGTATTTTGATAATTCCTACAATTTCTTAGAATATATTGAAATCGTCAAATTTGAACAAAGTACTAATTATCTCCAAAAACAAGTTTTAAGGTAGTGCTGAAAGAAAACCATTTATATCTCTTTAACGTTAGGCTCTGGAAACTTAGTGTCTTGAGCAACTTTTCTCAAAATTACTTGTTCTACAACTTTGTTCAAGACAACAACCCGTTATCTCGTAGCTGGAAAAAGTTAGAATTTGAAAGTGTAGTTATGCCCTTATGAAAGGTTAGGCGTGTTTTTTCAAGAGATGCGGAATAACATTTTGAGCAACTCTTCTGAAGACACCTACTCGATAAAATGATGACAAAAGGGTGAAAATGTTTTTGACCGTCTTTTTTCAGAATTGTGCCACTGTGCGTGGGACCAATCTGAAAAAAGACGGTCAAAAATGTTTTCACACTGTTCCTCACATTTTAGCGCTCTGGTGTCTACGGAAAAGTTGTTAGAAATGTTATTATACATTTTTTTAAAAACTTATCAAAAGTTTTACTTAAGTGATACTTTACTTAAAAAAAACTAGCTTTGTGTGGGTACAAGATAGAAGGTTGGAGTCTTCAACAAAATTTTAGAACTATATATTTAACGAAACTTTGCTGAAGATTGCTAGTACCTATATCGAAAGAATTCTGATATATAATTGATTTAGTATATAGACTTACTTAAAGCTTGTTTTTATACTTTATTGTGGCTCAAACTTTACCAGATTGATTGAAAAAGTTCAACAAAGTAATTAATATTATCAAAACGCACAACTTTGCTGAAGACGTCATAAGTCTAAATGGCTTTTTTTAAATACGTTCAAAGCAGCTAAATAAATCTGATTACTTTCATTAAAACTTGAAAATCCATTGCCTACGAAATTTATCACTCTAAGTACTGCACACTCATATGAATTCACAGATTTCAGGAGTATTTTACAGGAATCTTGACAACAGATCGTTTTGTAATCAATTTTTACGGATGCCGGTAGAATTTAACAGATTTCACGAAATATTTGTGCATTTGTAAAAGTTTATCGAAATTTAAAAGATAGGTACACCCGAAAAGACGGACTGAAAACTTTATGTACCCGATGATACCCGGCGCAGATTTTTTGTACACGTATACTTAAAGTGATGATTGACCGAACTGTTCAAAATTTGGTTGCAAAAGTTTGCCGGTGTATGAGTTATTGTTGTTGAAAATATGTATATTTTTTAACTTAAATCCGCTTTAAAACTCAAATAAAGCCATTTAGACTTATGACATTTTCAGCAAAGTTGTGCGTTTAAATAATTCTAATAACTTTGTTGAACATTTTAAATCAATCTGGTAAGGTTTTAGCCACAATAAAGTAAAAAAACAAGTTTTAAGTAAGTCTATATACTAAATCAATTATATATCAGAATTCTTTCGATATAGGTACTAGCAATCTTCAACAAAGTTTCGTTAAATATATAGTTCTAAAATTTTGTTGAAGACTCCAACCTTCTATCTTGTACCCACACAAAGTTAGTTTTTTAAAGTAAAGTATCACTAAAGTAAAACTTTTGATAAGTTTTAAAAAAATGCGAAATAACATTTTTAACAACTTTTCCGTAGACACCAAAGCGCTAAAATGTGAGGAACAGTGTGAAAACACTTTTGACCGTCTTTTTTTCAGGTTGGTCCCAGTGTGCGAAGCAGTGAAAAAATGACTAGAATATGTGATACTTTCACTACTGGTCAAATTCTTGGTCTCACATGGATGTTTACAGCATGAGATAAGCCCTCTCACCGTCGACAAGGTGGAAAATTTGACCCGAGAGAGGGTATAGTTTGAATATCTATTGTAACCTAAAATATTCACTGAATACGTAGCGTAACGTTGTAAAGCTAAAAAAGCTTTAGTTGCTTCTGTAGATCTTAAGTTCGGAACTAAAGGACAGTTTCGACGACCAAGAACATCACAAAATCATCAAATAATGACCGTTTATCTTCCAAAAGGTACATTTAATATGTTCGAATACATATCATAACCTTATATAGCCCTGAAAGCAACGGTTATAAATGTAGATCGGAAGTTTTGAACTCAAGTGCATTTTGGATAACCTAGAACATCTCTAAAGGATACAAAAATGTTTAACGCTTATCACCAAAAATTTAATAATACGTATGTTTTCTTGCCCTCCCCTAAAACAACGCTTTATACTAATAATAAGGCATTTTTTTTTCATGAACTTCTTCATATTCAGGATGTTCTAGGTTGTCAATTAGGCCTTAAACTCATTTAATTTTTAATATTTCGAAACACAAGTATAAATTTGCCGAGAACAGTGAACACTTTTATTCAGTTTGTGATTTTATACAGCCATTTTTCCTTTGGGGTCGGATATGACCCCTAAGGCCTGAAGGGGTTTATGTACTTTTTAAGACAAGGCTTGAAATTTATGAATTATTCAATAGTACGTGGTCCAAAATCAACACGGTTCTCTTTTTTAAAATGATGCGTAATAATATATCCGATCGTTTGGTGCAAAAATTTTGATATATTTTTTTAAAAAGGAAGGACTAATATAATTAATCAGTTCAAAGAGAGATTTGAGCAATATAAAATGAAACAAGTGCCACTAAATTCGTAAGGCTGTGCCAACAAGTAGTATTTGATCAACATAAAAATTAGGAATGAGCAATAAAAGATGAGATAAAGATCTTGGATAATCTAATTGTGACCGGTAAATCTGTCAAATCAACAGCTATTAGTATATGTGTCAATTAAATCTGGCAGTATTTCCGCTAAACTATGTAGTCTGAGTACTAAACTATTCGCATATGTCTTTAATTTTGTTGGATTTTCCATAAAACAGTAAAATGAGCAATGGATATTTATATGGTTATTTATTTATCCATTGCTCATTTCACTGTTTTTGTAGAAAATCAACAAAATTGAAGACATATGCGAGTAGTTTAGTGCTCAAATTACGTAATTTTGGCGGAATATGCCATATTAATTGCACATATGTTGCTGTTGCAGATTTACGAGTCTGGTCCAATTATCTTATCTGCGATACTCTTCATTTTATGCGTCGCATGATCTATGCTGACACACGATAATTGGCAATATACATCATTGGTGCTTCTGAATTACTAGTGCAGGTAAATATTTTGGTCGTTAAACAACCATCATTATCTATATTCAGCCAAACAATGGGTGCCAATCGCCTAAGCAATCTATACCTTCTGAACCTACTTGGAAAAGACAGCCCGAAACTTGAAATAAATTAAAAATAAACTAATTCACCACGTGATCCCGCCTGCCCGGTCGGAAGAACCATTTGAATAAGACGTTAATAGAACAAAAGGATATCTCTACCGGTGGACCACTGTTGTCGAGGCTGATGTTGTTGTTTTTCGTCGTTCTTCTGAAAGAATGGAAGCCAAATTTGCTGACATGTGACCCCTACAATGGCACACACACCAACTTGGAAAACGGATTGCCGATCGACGCACCTTTTCACAGTTTTGTGCAACCAAACACATGGCACACCCAACGGGATGTCGTCGTCGTCGTCCTTGCAAAATTGTCAGGACAAGGAAAACGTTTCTTTTTTTCGGACTCATATGAGACAACAAAATCGGTTCACATTAGCCGACTTAGCAGGAGGTGTGATGTGTGTCCAGTCTGTCGGTAGTAGATTTTGGAAAATGGAGAGTAATCGATTTCGGTACCTTTTCGCTTTTTGTTGTCGTAGACAACGGAAAAGACTGTTTGGCTACGTCCTGCGGGTTTCTTGATCGACCATAATCAATAGCTTCGTTTGTTGTTCGGCTCCTTCGGAAGTTTTCAGTAGATTTTTTTTCCAGCCTTGCGTCGCATTCTTGATGAAGTATCACCTGCTCTTAGCTGAATGCTAGCTTATAGGATGAAACCAACTTTATAAAAACTGTAATCGCCACTCATCGGTCGCACAATGTCCGAGGATTATCGCAGCATATGGGAGCCCCGAAAAGGCATCGCTCACGATTGAGTTTTTTTGTTTGTTAGAGAATTGAACCCTTTAACCATCTCAACTGGTTGGGCCGCGATATAGTTATGCTCGTTAAAGGCTCGTAAAAGTTTCTCAAACCAGATACAATGTTCATATTTTTACGATCGTCTGCGTGTAACATGAAACTATAAATTCTCCACCTTTTTTTGCGCCGAACCGAAACCCGGGCGTGGTAATTAATTTGTACTAAAAACGACGAGGCACCTTCTTCCATTTTCCGATGATTGAGCGCGCCGAAAACGTGCGCTGTCAGTCGCCGTTGGTGATGAAACTCCTCGAGGCGGCGCCTACTCCGGATGAAGATGAAGATGTAAAACGAAAGTGTAACAAATGTTGACAGTTAATTATGTCGTTAAACAGTTGGAAGCATTTGATTGGGTATTTAAAGGTCGATGGGAATGAATACGGAAGAGTTTGGAATTTGTCTTGATAGGCACATTGTTACGCTTGGAACCAGCGTCTAAATGTTTATCGTTGTTCTCTAACATCTGCAAAAGCGTGAAACTAGTCGACCTGAGCCACGTATATTGAAACATATTTTATAACTAACATTAGCTTGAAACTGCCAACCCTTGCAATTAAACTTTTTATATCTTCTCACGTCAGAAATTCGAAAAAAAAACGATCTCACATCTCTCCCAATTGCAAATGGTAAATTCCAGCGACCTGCCTCAACCAAACTTCTGTTGGGTTTCGTTTTAATCTGTTTATGACACCCACCATATCACAGAGACTAAGAGTCGCTTCCCACAAGATATCGAAAAGGCACCAGCGAGTCTAGCGAAGAACCCTTCTTTCTTGAAAATCCCTTATCTCCTCCGACCCACCATAAACTAATTTCCAAAGTTACAAATTTACAAGCCGGTAATTTATCTCATCACGAGCTTCTCGTGTTTCTTCTTGTTCGCTGCTGATGGCCGCAGGATGCTGCAACCGTGATCTCGGTCAACTTTGCTCTACGCATGGTGGTAATGGGATCGAAGACATGTGGAATCCGTGTTTGACTAAGAGCCCTCATTTCTTCACTTCTCGGAAACTATCGGCTGTGCAGCGACGGGTGCAGACAACTTGGCACCATCATGGAGACTTTGAAAGTGTCTCATCAACAGAAGATTTTTTCCATAGCGGGTTTAATGTTGTTAAGAAGTATCCCAATGCGGAACTATTTATTTTCATACATTTAGGTTGTATCAAAATATGTAATGTTCAGCAGCGCATTTGTTTATTTATTTGAATCACTGACAGCGCAGCAGTTTGCTATTTCAACGTGACGAAACTGTATCACGAATATGGCGCAATGCAAGAATGAGGGACAGATGATGAGATCTCGTCGGAAATGACGGAAATGACTTTATATTGACTGTTGGAAGTATGGCCCATGTCTGTCTGTCATCGGTAAACATTGGAAGCAGTTTTGGGCAAAATTGCTCTCCCTTATTTAGCGGAACCAAATGTTGTGGACAGTAGAAGCTTGAACTTGTATCATGGATGAATTTGATGCGCACACTCTCGCAAGGTTTAAATACGTTTTTTTGTGTTTGAACCATATTTTATGATTATTATTGTCAAGTTTCGATCAATACCATACCCTGTGGCCCCAGGAATTTGAAATTAACCAGAACCGTTTTTTTTATACGTTCACTTCCACCTCATATATTTTCATTTCTTTTATTTAAAAGTTTATAGTTGTGTGTATTTTGTAATTGAAAATATTGCTAAGCCCGTTTCATTATTGAATGTATTTTTTTTTCTATTACTTGTAATTTCGAATACGATAAAATTTATTTTAGTTTTTTCTATGATAATCGAAGTTCCAATATCCTGATGAGTGAAAATGTGAAGAGAAAATGAAAAGAAAGATTAGTAATTTACATTTAATTTCTCCAACCTTTATTGCTTAACCTGACAGTTACGCGTATTTCGTCTACAATATGCAGACTTCTTCAGTGTCGTGTACTAATTCTTGAATTGAAGAAAATCTACCCAATATGTCTTATATATACTATAGCTCGAGAAGAAGTATCCGTTTATAAACGAAACCTTTTTCAAACCAGGTTTTACAGCCCACTCGTTTTTTTTTATCATGTCAAGCACGATTCCTCACTTATAAATACAGCAACAATGATCAGGTTTTTACTTCGATATGACCAAATTTGCTCATAAGCATACTTCGTTTCGGAAAATAACTTTGTTCAGTCGATATTTGATAAACCATTATCGTTGCGCCTAATCTAAAATGTATTACGAGGTAAACATACCGTTTCCGCTGATCTTGAAATTGGTCCTGTATTCGCGGAAAACCGGATTATAAAAATATACAAGCCCCGTAGAGAATACGATGACAACATCTTTAAATGTTGTATAGATTCAACCGGTTAAATTCTTATCTAGATCTTTTCCAGCCAATTATGGGGAAACAAGAGGTAGAGGCTCTGCAAAACATTTAAAACATGAAATGTTTTCTTCTTCACATTGGAGATCCTGGATTCCAGGTATGCTTTTTATTAGTAAATTCTTCATAAGGGAAAATTAAAATTGCATTTAAGGTTAGAGTTTGAGCGGATGTAGTACGTCATCAAAGAACCGTTTGTTAGAGTATTCGGCAAACGTGTCAATCGATTGTTGGAAAATTCCACGATTGGATTAAATTTCCAACACCTATAGAAGAACTCGAACGCGAAAAGAATGTATGGAGTAAGAAGTATAAGTTTCCTTGCTGCATAGGAGCTCTGGAATTTGCATTCTGAAGTGTTTATGAATTAATGAACCAGAATTTTTTTTTTCGAAATTTTTCACGATTCAGAAGAGGCTGGTTCCGGTTTTTCCAATAAATTTTCTTTCACAGCGAAAAATTTTGTGAGGCTCCTTTTTAAGATTATATTTTTCCGAATTCTTGAGAAAACTTCATTATAGTTTGGAAAAAAATTGTTTTAAGAATGATCGTTCTTGAATTTTTGTAGTGATGTAATAAATTTCAGATAAATCGGAAAACTTCAATTTTCGTTTTAGCTTAGCTTAGCTTAGCTTGACTGACTGCACGTATCAATGGTTGCTACTCCGTGATTGATCAGAATCAGTGAAATTGCACAATGAATCAACTGAATGGGGCTGGGAGTAACCGACCATTCTCACTGTACACGTTTCAGTGACTCAATTTCTATAATAATCAATAACGGCGCCGGCCACGTCCTTGCAATCAGTTGGGAATAGGGAAGGAAAGTTAGTGTGACCTTTTTGATAAGGGACCGTGTTTACCTCTGCATCCCCACAAAGGTCACAGGAAGGAGGTTTTTATATGTTAGTAGGATAGGGCACGATGGATCAGGATTCACCTTGATGAGTGATGTGATCATATAATATAGTTCATTTAATTCAGGGGACAAAAAGGATAACAATTACCTGTTTCGCTCCGCGTTTTTGAGATGAGAGCACTTACCAACTCTCAATTGTCTGAAAATCCCTTGCGAGGTCCAATTGGTTAGCGTTCTGCTTCTTCCGCGGTACTCAAATGATGCCAATCCAAAACGGCCAAGCTTGCCCCATATGGCATTGCAGGTGAACGAAAGTAGCATCGTATCTCGAACTTAACTCCTCCAACTGTGAAACTGTATCTACAACAATGCCATGTCGATAATGGAACTGGTGGAATTGGTTTACCAAGAGAGGTTTGCCGAACATCGGTGTTTGAAGGATACCGGGTGTCCGGAGAGATTTTCCCGATTCCTGAAGTTGAGGTTGGTAGGCAGGTACAAGCCGGTTGAGCCAAGAATGGCCGGATAATTAGCAACAATCAGATATATAAACATACTGCCGGTGGAAACATAACTCTGCCATTTAAAATTTGGATATGATTATTTTATGCCTACCAAAACACATTGATATGTACTTTCAAAATATAATTCAAACAGGTGTTGTTTATTGTGGAAAAATCTAAAAATACGATGAGTGCATTTTTTCCACCTGAAATATAGACGCTTCATCACTGGGAGTGATATTTGCTATAGTGAGACAAATAGTGTCCACTTTTCAAGTGGGATAAATCGACTTGATATTTTTGAAAAAATGATGATTTGTAACATCTATCTATCTATATATATAAAACAGAGTGGCATACGTAAGACCGCGCATAACTCGAGAACGGATTGTCCGATTTAAGTTGTCTTTTTTGTGTACTGTTCGGCTACGCTCAAGGAACATTTATAGAAAAAGAAAATTGGATAAATTTATAGGAAAAATGAAAATTTCGAAAATGATAGATTTTCAATATGTACATACAGGGGATGGACAAAATGGTCGGGACAGGCAAATTTCTGATCAACTTGGAGTGCTCCAACTTCATGAAACATTATCCGATTTAACTTCGCTAAGTAGCATTCGACTGGAAAATTTATGTAGTTTCACATCTTGGCAACATAATCTGCCATGGCCCCCAGACATCGGAGTTGTTCCGGGTTTCCGGAGAGGCACATGTGGAATTTGTGATGAGACTTTATACAACATGCCGTTGTCAAACTTTTTTTTTCAGGAAATACACGCAAGGACAAAATATTGATCAAGCGAATGAATTGTTGATAACATGAATCGGCCCTTAATTGACTAAGATATGGCCATTTCCTTGAAACAGGTTCTGATAAAGGGTCCTGGATGCGGTTAACTCTTAATTTTACTCAAAACATGCCATGTGAGAGCTCTTTCTTCTTGGTTTTTCATCACTAACCTTATTATAAACTTAAAAGTAGATCCTTGGCCATATTGGCCACTCCCGGAACCGACAAAACGTCCCCGGGGGAACCTGTCGTTGGGCATTTATCCCAAAACATGACGTGCGGCAGCTCTATCTTCATGATTTTTTCATAAATATGATAGTGATAAACTACAGAAGGCTATTCGATACATTGACCACTCTCGGCACCACCGGAACTTCCCCGGGGGAACCTGTAGTATAGGCCATTTCCGATTTTACCCCAAAACATGCCGTTCGGCAACTCTATGTTCATGATTTTTTAAAATTATGATTTTTGATAGACTTGAGAAAGCCATTGACTACATTGGCCACTCCCGGAACATTTTTGGGGAAACCTATAGTAAGGATCAATTACAATTTAACCACAAAATAAGGACTATAAGATGCACGAGCTAGCCTGATCCAGATTCCTTATACCTCTGAGGGTCAATTCATTTAGCTTTGGTCCGGATAAGCAAGCTTTATTTCGTTTGAGTATAGGGAAGAGTAGGTTTTATTAGTAGAGGGTTGGTCCTCCATCCGCTCCAAGGACGGCTTCAATCCGCCTGGGAATGGAGCTGTAGAGGGTTTTAATGACGTCCAATGGTATTCCGGGGACCATGGCCAATTATGTTACCGAGATACGAAACTACATCAACTTTCCAGTGGAATGTTCCTTGGCGACATTATATTAAATCGGAAAACACTTTATGAAGTCTGAGCACTACAGAGTTGATCAAACATTTGCCTGTTCTGACTTTCCTACGCATACGATGAAATGTCGAATCAATTGTTGGCGATTGACAATGGAGAAGTACCAGTTGAGGTACTCGCCGAATTTCTGTCATTTCACAACGACGAAAGAGGAACTCATTACGAGTGTTTTCCAAAACATTGATCAGAATTAGAAGAACCATGATGGGTTAAGTGCACGTGCGATTTTGGCAGCGAAAAATAAGGATGTTGATGATTTGAATTTCGTAATCTGTTATCGATCGCGAATGAACAATAATAGAATTAAGGGGACAAACAAGCAAAGCTGGCTTCCCGAGCAGGACCGAATAACTCGACAACTGGCCTTGGTATATATGAGGTTAGATTAAGAAGTAAAATACCTGACTACTACCATAACATTGTTCCCACAATGTTATGCGAATACCAAAAAAAATACCAAAAAAGGTAAAACAATACCAAAATAGTACCTCTCAGGTATTCCCAGGTATCCAAAATAACAAGTTTTGGTATTCGAGAGATATTTTGCTTGCAATTCTTAGGTATTTTGATTCGGTATTTTACCTCTTAATCTAAGCTCTTTAATGCCAAGGCCAGTTATCAAGATCAAAATTGGGTATTCATGAGTTGTTGTCTCCTGCTCGGGTTGCAGTTACTTAAAAAAAAGTAAATCATGAATGCTCGGAGTTATGTAAATCATAAAATTGGATAGAGCGGAACAAAGTTCGCCGGGTCAGCTAGTGGTACAATAATGCATCTACCGGTAGCATACCTATCGAGGTATTGTTCAGATGAAAAACCAATTTCAAAAAAAATTCGAACAAGTGGATTCTTATCGATAACCCAGTTCTAAACCCCTAAACACTAGAGCTCGATTTCCTAAAAAAGATAGAGCAATTTCGTTGTTTGTGCCGAACCATAAATTTTGCAAGTTAGCACTGAAGTCAAAAGCACTCTTATACAATGGAAAAAATCAAGCTAATGAGCTCATTTGAGTTTTGTTTTACTAACTTGTGTTCCTAAAACCTTAAAAAGAATGATAATAATAAAAGCAGTTTTCTTACCTCTATCTACCCTATATGGATTTATGGGATTGGAGTAAAGGCAAATTACACGGAAGAAAATACCAAAAACATCCAAATCCTAGAGCTCGGTTCAGGTGTCAATGATTCCTCGGCACTTCGGTAGACAATATTGGTCCTCCTGTGCGTCTTAGTGGGACCACGGCCACCAGCCAAAAGTTGTTCGTCCCAATAGCCTCCGCAGGAGTATACTTTTTACGTAGTCTTCCCTGGTGTTCTTCCACACTTAACTACACTATTTAAGTAATCGTTCGAATACCGGAAATCGATAGCGTACGACATAATGAGCACCACTTTCTTCGTTTTTCAATAATTTATCATACAAATTTTGCGAAAAAATAGTTGGTTACACATTTCAGTCATTCCTTTGGGCCGCGACATCCCCCATAATCAACCTCTTTAGGTCATTTATAAAGGAAAAACTTAATTTTAACTTTCAATTTATAAGTATTCAACCCCGAGAGAACAGAAAAACTCGTGACAGCTACCGAAAAATCATCCGTCAGCAGGCAAAGCTTACTAGAAATCAAGAAAATTTCACAAAAATATCATTTTGCTATGCTTCACAAGAAGAATATGAAGAGGGAGCTGCAGAATGGGGTGGTAGTTATCAGCAAACAAAAATGATTCCTGGTACACAGAAATATCACTCCTTCATTCCAGTTGCAGATAACAAAATCGCTGCGAAAATATTTTCAACTGACGAAATACTGAGTTTTTATAATATTTATAGGAATGTTAGGAAATAGTGTTTGTAAAAATGTAAATTTAATTATTTTTTTAAATAGTAGAAAAAATAAATAAATCATGTATGAACAAAAAAACTCAAAATTTTTATTTGGTAATTAAGATTTGTTAATTGCGTTAATTAAGAAGATGTTCAATCTTCTTTGTGTCAAAAGAATAGTTGTTAAAAATTTTATGGTCAATTTGAAAAAAATACTTTTGCAGATGGACAATCACGACTAACTTTTGAAAAGGGGATATTTTCATGGAAAAAGCCATTTTTTCGACATTACTTTCAAATTATCTCAAAAACGGGAACATAAAGAATATTGCTTAAAAAGAGCATTTTTGTTTAAAATTTCTAGAAAAATCGTTTTGTATTATTAAAATATGGTTATTTATGCAAAAACAACAAATTGAAAAAAACATGAACTTTTCTGACTTTTAAGAACTTTTTTATCTTTAGTTGCTCCATCGTAAAACAACTTCTATTCTTCTTCTTATGATTTAAAGTCTTTTTGAAATTTTTTTTTATAAAAATCGTACTTTGGACAGATTTGCTAATTGATTTTTAAGTTTAATTTTTGATTTTTTTGAATTATTTTTTTTACAGTGTACATATTTTTTTCATAAATTCAAATTAATTAACTACAACTTTTTGTCAGACGCAATTTTATTACAACCAACGGTTTTCGAGTTTTGAAAAATACACATGACAAAACACATACGCCCTTTTGAAAAAAATGTCTTGAGTCAAAAAATTCCCTCAACCGGCGGAAAATCTATCATCACCAATTCCGAAGACTTGTGCAAAGTTTCATCCAAATCGGAGAGGGTCGTGTAAGATTTTGACTTTTTCCGGCTGATTTCATCTGGAAACGCTCTATTTGAATCTGATGACACAGAAGAGCAAGTGACGATATTATTAACTTTTCTAGGAGCGCATGCGAATTATGTACAGCTTAGGTGACTAGATATTGATGGAGCACTCTAGAAACTATAAAAAACACATCGGTCAACATTAGGAGCACATTGAGGTTATTCCTATATTTCAAGGGAATTACTCTGTTTTTTCCTCTGAGACCAAAAATATTCATTGTAATTCTTCAGACAACACACAAATTTAATCAAAAGTACGGATAGGCCAATTTTATTGAACGACTCAATTAAAGATCCAAAGTCCTTCATAAGATCCTTATCCCCCATCAGGATTGAATCCCGTCATGACGGTGAAATGCAACGTTTTGGGGCTATTAAATTGGTTGCGCCCAACTGAAGTTTTCGTCCAAGGGGCGTTATTTTTTGTATCATCATACACGGAGATTTAGGATTACACATTTTATGTATACAAATCACTCACCTTCGGCAGCTATATGAAGCTGTTAAACGGATGAGTGATTTCTAAACATATAATGTGAGTTTAAAGTACCCACCTTGAAACCGCTTCATTTAGTTCCAAAGGTGGGTGTTTTTAACTCCTCTATGGGGGGAAATTAACTTTGTCATAACTTGAAATTATATGTACATTAATTTCCTTGGCCTGATAAAAAGTTTTGCAACTGACAGGTTTAGGTTTGATCAATAAATTACCATTACAGTTACATTAATTAAATCTATTTACAGTCGTTATTCTTTTGGAAAAACGGAGGCACAAAAATCGGAACACACGGGTTTGATCCAAAGCCACATTCGTAATTCAGCAAGGAATATCCATACTGACGATCATAGGATTTCATAGAAAGTGTAGCGTACAAAACATTAACACATAGCCAAGGGCAACTGTCAACAATTTCTTTCCCAATGTCCTAAGATTTTCCTGTACAATTCTAAATGTAAAGGGCGATACGGTCTAAATTTGGTCAATATCAACTTGACGTATTTCTTTCAATTTTGCATGATTTTGGAATTCACTCTTCAGTTGTCAAAATGCCGTCCAAGCAAGAAGAGCAGCGTATCAAAATTTTGCTCGCGCATCGCGAAAATCCGAGCTACTCGCACGCAAAGTTGGCAAAATCGCTAAAAGTTGCCAAATCAACCGTTACAAATGTAATTAAAGTGTTTGGGGAACGTTTGTCGACAGCCAGGAAGTCTGGATCGGGGGAAATCGAAAACCGGAAGCCGCTGAGACGACAAAGAGGTTGCCGGTAGTTTCAAGCGAAACCCTAACCTATCTCTCCGAGATGCCGCAAATAAGCTGGGTGTATCGTCCACAACCGTGCATCGAGCCAAAAACGAGCCGGACTATCGACTTACAAGAAGGTAGTGACTCCAAATCGCGATGATAAACAAAGATACGACGGCCAAAGCGCGATCCCGGAGGCTGTACACGACGATGCTGACGAAGTTTGACTGCGTGGTAATGGACGACGAAACCTACGTCAAAGCCGACTACAAGCAGCTTCCGGGACAGGAGTTTTATACGGCAAAAGGAAGGGGAAAGGTAGCAGATATTTTCAAGCACACGAAACTGTCAAAGTTCGCAAAGAAATATCTGGTTTGGCAAGCCATCTGTACCTGTGGCTTGAAAAGCAGCATTTTCATAGCTTCCGGGACCGTCAACCAAGAAATTTACGTGAAAGAGTGTTTGAATAAACGTCTGCTGCCTTTCCTGAAGAAACACGGTTGTTCCGTGCTGTTTTGGCCGGATTTGGCATCTTGCCATTACGGTAAAAAGGCCATGGAGTGGTACGCCGCCAACAACGTGCAGGTGGTTCCCAAGGACAAGAACCCTCCCAACACGCCAGAGCTCCGCCCAATTGAGAAATACTGGGCTATTGTCAAGCGGAACCTAAAGAAGACCAAAAAAACTGCTAAGGACGAGCAGCAGTTCAAGGCAAACTGGCTTTCTGCGGCGAAGAAGGTGGACAAGGTGGCTGTACAAAATCTGATGGCAGGGGTCAAGCGTAAGGCCCGGCAATTCGGATTTGGAAAAGCGGAAGCCTAACTGAATATTTTTCCTGAATTTTATACTAATTGAACTTGAAAAAGAAATTTAATTTGATTTTTTAAATAAACGATTTCACCGATTTACACGCGTTTTCCCTTGACCAAATTTTGACCGTATCACCCTTTATTGCATTTTTATAGATTCTAATTCGCTCAAATTTCCAAAACCACATGGCATATCTAGTACTTTCAGCATGTGGGTAATATCAGGCAAAATGGACAGTTCCTGACGTTTCTACAAGACAATATTACCTCCATTGGATTCTTCAGACATTTCCAAAATAGTACAGCAAAAATGGATGCAATATTATCAGAGCTAATATGATAAATGTAGGATTATTCAAATTTTCTTCCGAAATTGGGGGAAAATCGGGCAAAATGAGCCTTTTTCCGGTGTCTGCCTAAGATAAAACCATCACCATTCGATTCCTTGCATTTTTTTTACATAAGATAAGCTGTTTTACAGGGCACTTATCCTTTAAATAGTTGTGATTTTGGGTCCCATTTTCCCCACTGTGCGTTGCTTGGAGTTAGCGGAGCAGATTCTCAGAATTGTAGCTACCGCGTGAGGCTGTATCTTGAAGCTAAGGGCGTTGCGGAAGTTCCAACGGGAATGGATCCCGTAGCAGAAACCGAAAAAAGTCAAGTTCGAAAACAAGGACTGGACCTCGAAAGCATTGCCCGGACGAGTGCCTTAAAATTGTCCGGGAGAAGGCGGCCATAAAGGACATGTGGAGCAGTTTGTGAACGACGAACGCCATGAAACCCGTTGCAAGCCAAACAATCGTTCGGAAGCAGTTGGCCCGTTTACGAAAGAAGGAAGGAGCGGATAAAAGGACGCAATTGCTGGTATTCGACGGACTTGTGAGGAAATTGAAGTCTGCTGGAGTTACTTTGACTGATCTAGTCTCGCAACTATTTCTGAAGCTGCTCGATCCCCACATTACGGCACTGGAGAATGTTGTAGAGGCCGAATTGAATTTGGTCTTCATGCGCCTGTTGGTCGAGGAAATCAAGCGTTTCGATCGACACGATCATTCCGTCGAAGACCAGTCAGCAGCGTTTTACAGTGATTCGAGGTAGAAATTTAAGGAATTCAAGGGCAAGTGTAATAAGTGCGGATGCTATCGGACTGTCGTGAGCTTGAATCCAATTCAACAAAGAAGGATGTCGTTAGTTTCATGGTTGATGCAAATGCAAGGCTGTTCTCTCGGAGTTGCGCCAAATCTTGCTGTCAGTCAAGAAGCTGGCCAAAGCTGAAATTGACGTGATGTTTTCTGGAAATGGTACTGCATTGAAGAAGATGGAAAATTGTTGGCCGGCTATCGCGTGTGGGACCCGGCTGCTCGAAACATTACGTTTGCTCGAGACGTCAAGTTCAACGAGTTTTTGTTTTCTAAAGAATCAAGAAGATGGTGTTTCTCAGTCCATTCACTTGCCAACACGACCAACCAGCTCCAGCAGATAACATTGATCAAGCCGAGTATCAAGCCAAAGATTAAACCGAGATAGACCAAAATGAAGATGCCGTTGTTAAATCTAATGAGCGAGAAAATGTGCACCCTTAGTTCTCAAAAAGACACGAGATTCCCAGTGATTTGTTGTAAAGGCATTGCGAACGGAAGCGCTGGGTCCACGGTAAGTAATTCGATTACTTCATAGTTTATTAAGAAAATAGGCACCTGTTTCTCAAAGGAAAATATTAATTTTTGAATAAATTTATAAGTTTGCTTTACATAAATGAAAATTAACATAGAAATGACGAAATTCACGAGAGTATGAATATTTACTTCTCATTTCTGCAAATGAAAAATCGCACCACACGCGTATACAACCTGGGTATGAAATCTACATCATTCACTATGTGAAAGATTTGCTTATAGTTCGAAGGAAGCTTTGCACAATTGTGAAGCTGAAAAAAAGCAGAAAGTTCGACATTTGCAATGACAGTCTGTGATGGAATTCGGTATTTTTAGGGCATGAAACTGGAGTATGGACGTGTTAATAATACCATTAACCTATGCCAGGAAAAAAACATCATCAACTATTGGTAGGCTTCAAGATGATGGATTGCAACCCTACCAAGTCACCTATGGAGAAGAGCCTGCATATCGAAGCGACCAAGAAACCGTACCTTGTTTACAATAATGTAAGTAATTTTGTAAGTAAAAATGTAAATAATGGTCCTCCCTTAGCTTAGTCGGTGAAGGGCAGCTACGAAGCAACACTATGCTGTAGGTGGCTGGGTTCGATTCCCGGTCTGGTCTAGAAATTTTTCTTAAAGAAATTTTCTCGACTCCCTGGGAATATAGGGTATGATTGTACTTGCCACAAAATCATACTAATGCAAAAATGGTACTTGGCATCGATGGTTCTCAATTAATAACTGTGGAAGTGAATTTAGAACACGAAGTTGAGAGCAAGCAGTAAGCTTGAAATGCTAAAGAACAAGAGGAAGTAATGTTGTGCACCAGATCTGACCTGTGTTTCCCCGTCGGATTTCTGGGCCCAACATCCAACAACAAAACTTCGGCAGGGACTCAACCGTGTAGTGAGGAATTTGATAGGGGCGGAAGCAAAGCACCTGAAATTCGTATGTGACGAATCAGCTGAACCGTTAAAAGGATATGCCAACGCAGACTGGGCATCAGAGGCAGAAGACAGGAAGTCTGTTTACAATGTTGTGTCATGGTTAGGTAAGAAGCAAGTGCCCGCTGCCATAACTTCAAGCGAAGTGGACTACGTGTCCCTGAGCTCTGCTGTTTTGGAGACTATCTGCTTCTAGGACTAATGGAAGATCTTAAGCTCAAGTGGTCGTCACATTTGGTCGTAATCTATAAAGACAACTAAGGAGCGACAGCTAAGACGTAAAATTGTGAAAACAAGAGATCGAAGCACACTACGATCATAATTAGTAGCAGTAACTTGAATATGACTTAGCAAGTCATATTTATGTTATCTCAATCGAACATCACTTAATCAAAGACAAGTAAATCTTAAAAAGCTTTTTTTTTTAATTTATTTATTTATTTATTGTTAATTTATTATAAGGTTTTTGTGATTTTGAGGTACAAATACCTCTGTCTGGCTGTTTTCACAGTCTTGCTTCTCGCTTCTATCAGAAAAATGTAGGGCATGGTTGAAATTCACATATGTTTTTTTTTTCATTGACAGAGTTGTCAAATCCAAAAATGTTTAAATGTATTGTTAATGCGAATAATTTTAAAATGAACATTGACGATACGCTATTTTTAATATCTCTTTTGAATTTTTGATGACTTTTGAAACAAACGCAATACATATTTGAGACCAGCACAAACAAAAGTTTAAATTGAATTGATAAATAGGGTAAGGGGATGTAATGTTAGCCTAGCTCCGTCATTCGGCCTATGTACCAAATGTGTCATAAATTTAGCGATAATCAACAAAATCATGTTGCTATTAGGATGACGGATGTAATCCGAAGCAATTGAGACAATATTAATCAACTTATAGATGTTCACTGCCGCGCAGTTTTCGATTTCTTGAACTTTTGGGGCATCATGAAATCACTGGTGAAGCTGAACAGATGAACTACACGATCTTCAAGTGATCTAAATTTGGCTTAATTGAATCGATAAAGCAAGTAATGCAGTCTGGATGTGCAGAAAATAGTTACACCCTACAAACTAACTGTTCGTATAGCTAAAATAACAATGATTTTTGAATAAAATCGTAGACCCAATGCTGGGGACATATTTTTTTGTATGTTCCCAACTATGGCCTGTTGTATCCATACCGTAGTAAAAACGTTGTTATTGGTAAAATTTCAAGTAGAAATGCATGACTTTTCGGTTGTTTATATTCAGGTGGCTTATCTAAACACAAACCGAAGGAACAAAATCATTGTATGATGAATTATAATATTTTTATTATTGAATGGCTGATAAAACATATATGAACATCACTTGTCGAGTTTTTCGAGGCAGTTTTACTTTAGTTTGATTTGTAAAATGTTGTATTGAGTAACGGAAATACAGCTAGCAATGCCTTATTTCATAAAATTAAAAAAAAAACCGAGCATATACTACATTTAGTAATAAATTTATCGAATAGAACGAAATTTCATCCATGAAAAGACCCAATTTGGTGCCTATAGACCGACATTAAATCCATATCCCTCAAATGTTTCTGACCTTATAAAAAGAGTTTTGTAACTTTTCGTGGAACATACTTACAAATATCTTATCAAAATATCTTAGCAAGCGTCTAACTAGTTGAATCTCGCTCACAGCTTAAAAACTGTATGAGTTATAATAAAAATGTAATCGATCATTACATAATAGGCTGAGTTAAAGGACACATACCCTATATTTGCTTTACCGATAGTTTTCTACAATACAACTATTTTCATTTAATCAAATTCTAAAGTTTAAAATTTTTGTTATGATCAAAAAGATCATGTTTATTTTTAAAATATCAAGGAATTGGAAAAATTTAACAAGACTCCTAGTAATATATGCAGATTTTTTTCTTGTATGCTTACAACTTGTGTACAACTATAAATGTCTCTAGGTTTTGTCAGAGATTGGTCAAATTTATGATGAAATATGCCTGAAACTCACCAGCAATGCAAATGTTCCAAATTTAAAATACGAAAAAATATTTAGTTCAAATTATTTTCAAGCAAGAAAATATTTCATATACAATATCAATACTTCCCATTACTATTCTCATGGCTTCACCTGACAGTTTGTAAAAACTCGAATTTGGCTGCGATTGACACTCACATATCTTGAATTTGCTTCTCCCTTTCAGAATTAACCGTGGCGTTGAAATAGTAGGCAATCAGCTGTTGCCCCCTAACATTTCTAGTTGTTAGAAATCCCTAGCAACGCTACATAAGTTGTTAGTGGAAAATAATTTGTTCATCCCTATCTCGTTCTCAGTGCTGTATAGACGTTCAATAATTTTTAGATCTGTCAAAACACTGCTTCATTACTTCAGAGTTTCAGTCTATTCCTCAAGAGGTATTTTATTCGTATGTTATTACATCACTTTTAATACTAAACTTCTTATCGATAAACATGTTAAATCGTCAAAGTTTCAATTTGAAAGTTTTACTCCGAAAAAAATACTGCCGCAATGCACAATCGTCCAATTTAATTTCAATTAATTTGTTTCTGAAAACATTTCAAAACGTACACTTCCACCCTCATTTCCTGTTTTGGATTTTGTTCTATTTTTTTTACATCACCATGTTTCCTATCTACATTCAAGATCCTAAAAAGATCCGATGTGCTTCCCGCAGAATCCGCTGAGCAATGATTTCAGGGCATAAATATAAATTAAAACACAATAAAAACAAACTCTTCTTTTGGTAAGTGCCAACTTCCCCCGCAAAGAATCCCAACAAATGACCATCAGAGACAGGCCGGGTGATGAATTTGTTCCCATTAAATGGATAGTTCGAATGCTGCTGGACCACAGTTCACAAAGTGCCAATGTTTACACGCCGATGTGGTTAGTTTATTTCTCGTTGTTCGTCGTTGCTGGTAATGATGCGGGTTCATTAGAAGCTTCTATTTTTGGGCTGGATGGACTGCAGAACACTTGCGATGCGTTCGAGGACAGCACAGTTCGATCCGGTCGACCATTAATGGGACATCGAGCAGCAAATAGAAGGCAGAAAACATCAATTTGTGGTCACAGCGGCGACGTCGATATGGTGGACTAAACAATCATCCAGCATGCGATCGAATTACGACACTGTTTTACTCTTCGTTAGTCGAGTTGAATCGAGCTGGCGGTCGGTCAATTTGAACGGGTTATTAATCGATCGGATTTGATTGGATCCGTAGGAACCAGTGACTAGGATTCATGGCACTGGGCTGAAAGATTGAATTTCTTAATGCTCACCCGCAAGGCAGTGCTCCTTGAACCCCTATAAAATTTGGTTTGATTGGTGTCGATGAAAGGAAAAGTTCTTCCATATGGTATTCAGTAGATTGGCTCTGAAAAATCTCACGCCTAGCCTCGAAACATCAAAGGACCCGTTAGCTGATGGCGTGTGAAAATGAGATCCTTTCCTTGGCAGGTACTATGAGGAACCGGCTTGGTTTTATTGCTTTCAATTCACGCTGTTTTGATTTTATGAGCTGACCTTTCATTTGTGAAGAAATACGCCCCTATCGACGGCTGAAAATCGCTTCCCTCAGCCCTACCAAGAGGTAATAAAAGGAATGCATCACCCCCTGGCGAAGCTATCAAAAGGCGCAAATCAAAGAAGTCAAGCTGCTTAGGAGCTACGAATTGGTTGATAATTAGATCGCGCTGAATCGAGGCTCAAATTAGATCAACAGTCATCATCTCATTGACTTTCTTTTCATAAACTAAACTTTCTGGCGCCTGTTGTTAAACGACGGCTTCATGAATATTTTAAACCATATTGTTCCTCCCATTAAGCAGCTCGTTCCTGATCAAATTACTGCCTTTCTTCCTATTAACATGATCATTACCATACCCATAGACTCTCTACAAACAAATAGTCCAATATTTCCCCAATCAGTTGATGCTTTAGATTTCCCATCGTAAACTGTGGCCACATGTGGGCCGATCTGCACGCTTTCAAGCTTATTATTTAAAGAAATAAAAAAAAAGTACCGCTCTCAAGTGCCAGTTGATCAAAGACATTGCTGCTGCTTACAAGGTATCAAAGACACATTCGTCAGAGAAATGAAGAGGAAAATCGCTCTCGTGTCAACCTCTCGGTATGCCAGGGTTGAATTTTCGCGCCTATTTTATACCACCCCCAAACCATCCTGCACCCGACCCTTGTCAAACCACATCAAATGATGCTCAAAACGCCGCTCGGTTGGCCACATGTGGCCACACTCAAGGAAGCCGCACTGCTGTTGATGAATTTTGGACGATTTTTTTGATTTGTGAACAACATTTGTAAACAGATTTGTTTCTGGTAAACACGAACCGGCCGGTTGGATTTCAGTTGATTCGACGTGAGAAGAAATAATCAGCTCTGATGTTGCACTTGGGAAGCTAGAGTAAATATTCGAAAGCCGGTTGATACAATTCGATTCATTGATCGGGTTGTTTGGTGTTGAGTTTCGAGGAAAATCACATTTCGTGTGGTTTTTATAAGCAAGCTGTGTGTTGCAACTTCTAAGTTGGTTGAATGTTTCAAATGTATACTTCGATTGGTAATACGGTTTAAATTTTGAAAATGCTATGGAGAATTTCCAACAAAATATTAATTTTGTTTCGACAGTTTCCGGTTTTCATGAAATTTTGTTCATATGTTAGTTTATATCCAAGATAATATTTTCATTTTTTTTTAAATTTCCTGGGCTAATTTTACTTAATGACTAAATGTAAAATATGTATTCTATTTTTTCAAAAAATCATAACAAATAAACGATTCTTCTGATCAAAATGTCGTCTCAAAAAAAAGTGTTCTCTGAGAAAAAAATACACTGAAACTAAAAAAAAGTAAATTCATGCTACATAACATAAACACCCCTCGCTTTTTTTTAAATTTTTTTTAATAGATTTTTTGAATTTTGTTAACTGGGCTTCAAATGGTGAGTTGACAACTTCGAAGGAGGGTGTGACCGGCCTCTGGTTCTCACAAGTTCCTACCTCACGCCTCCTCAAGTCATATGATCATAAAAGACTGCCAGCTGGAACATGGAGATGCTGGTTGACGTAGCCTCCGCATTGTTGTCATTTTGACAATAGCGAAGTGAGGAGGTGCGACCTGTAAATCCTGTCATAATTTTCCATTCTCATACAGCAGCACTCAAAAGTAATTTGACAAACAGTATTTAAGTTATCATTAAAGGGCGAATACGAAATTATTGCGACACATTCAACAGGGCATAACTTTTTTACCATTGGGTAAAATCAACAAATTTTGCACACTTTCTCATTGATGTGTGTTGTTCACATGCTATGAAACTCGAAGTCGTGTTTTTCGATTCAACGAAAATGGAGGTGAACCAACGTGAGTCGAGAGAACAAATTCTTTCCAAACACCTGGGAATTTCTGACCTGTCGCACCGGCAGTTAGGAAAAATATTGAACATTCACCATTCAACCGTCTCCAGAGTATTGAAGCGGTTCCAGGAGCAGTTGACAGTGGACCACGGCAAAAGGAGCTGGAAGAAAACGGGACCGGAGAACAAGAGCGGAGGGGAAAAGGTGAAGCGGATGATTAAAGCAAGTCCCAACTTCTCAAGCCGTGATTTGGCTAAAAGATCAGCGGCATGTCGCAGGCTACGTCAGAATGCAAAGAAGAGCTGGACTACATACGCTTCGGAGTACAGAACTTCCCAAACCGCGATGGGCAGCAACAATCGACGGCTAAAACTCGGGCACGGAAGCTCTACGAGAAGATGCTGACAAAATATGGCTGCTGTGTGATGGACGACAGAAACGTATCTCAAGCCGATTTTAAGCAATTCCGGGGTTGGAGTTTTCACCGGCAGAGCAAGTTCTGTGGACGACAAATTTAAGAAGAAAAATGTCGAAGTTCGCCTACAAATATCTCATTTGGCAGGCCATCTGCTCTTGCGGACTGAGAGTGAGCCTTTCGTAACAAGGGCACAGTAAATGGCGGTCTACAAATCTGAGTGCCTCGAGAAGCGCCTTTGCCGTTCTTGCACCTTCTTTGACCAGCTCCGCTATTTTGGCCAGATTGGCATCATGCCACTATTCTAAAAGTGTCCTGGAGTGGTATGAGGCCAATTCTGCCATTTGTTCTGGACGTAGATCCGCCAAACTGTCTGGAGCTGCGCCCGGTGGAGCAGTGCGGGCAATGATGAAGCGGGAACTTCAGAAGAGCAAGAAGACAGTCAAAGACAGAAGAAGGACATGTTGAGAAAATGGAAAAAAAAATAACTGAGAAACTGGTACCGGATGACACTGTAAAGACTTTGATGGAGAGCATCAAGCGAAAATGCGTTCAATTTTACACTCAGGCTCCATCGATTAACTTTTCTTTTGATTTTTGAAGTAAATATATGTATACGACTACCTTAAATGTTTGTTTTGATTCTAAACATTATAAGAAGAATTGGCATGACATTTTTCTGTGTCACCAATAATTTCGTGTTCGCCTTTATACTCAATTCAATTTTTTTTTCGAGAAAATCTCAAGGTAGTGCAAGTATAAATAAAAACAAAGACGGCGAATTAATATTTCAACAATATCCAATGTTTATTTGTTTTGAAACAAAAAATAACATATTTCATCGAGAGTTCAAAAGTGATTTGACAAATGAAAAAGCAAAGAAAAGTCAACAAATTGCAAGTGATATCATTTTCAGTAATCCCATAAGGATGGCTGACATCAGTACTTAGTAGCAAAGCCTCGTGATTGCATTACAGCCCGACATCTGCGTGGCATCGATGCCACAAGATTAGCAATACGGTGCTGTGGTATTTTATTCCATTCCTCCTGGAGGGACTCGTAAAAGTCGTCAAATTAGAGTAGTTTCGGGTACGTACACGTCTTTCAAGCTCTTCCCACAAGTGTTCAAAGGGATTCAGATCAGGACTTTGACTTGGCCCTTCCATAACCTTGATTTTTGCTTTTTTTAAATATTCCTTCAGCAGTTTCGGACGATGCCTCGGGTCGTTAAACTGTTGGAAAGTCTATTTCTTCGGCATTTTCTTTCGTGCAAATGGCAACATGCGATTTTTCAATATATCACGATATACCAGTTGGTCCATGATGCCGGTGATACGTACCAATGGACGAACGCCTTTTTGGCAAAAACCACCCCATACCATCACATTACCGCCGCCATGCTTAACAGTTGAAACTTGGTACCGAACATCGTTTCTGCGGTTGACAGGTCTGCGCACATACTTAATCTCGTCGGAGGAAAACAAATTGAATTTGCATAGAGTACTTTCGACCAATCTTCCTGAGTCCAATGTTGGTGAGCCAAAGCAAAGGCAACCCTAGCCTTTCTGTTTTTCTCAGAAATGAGTGGTTTCTTACTCGGCCGACGACCATGCAATCCACCATCAGTCTAGCGACGCTTGACGGTTGAATTGTGAATTTTTATACCGTGGTGTTCGGCCAAATCCTTGTTGATATCCGTAGCAGTTCTTCTGGGATCAGCTTTCGACATCATTGCTATCAAAAGATCTTGATTCTCAGTGGTAACTTTTGGTCGACCTGGCTTCGGGAAACTTCCGATGTAGCCTCTCTCCTTGTTTTTCTTGTTCCAGAAGCTCACTAATTGATGAGAAATGCAAAAATCCCATGCAACTTGAGCTTGTGAGCGACGTTCTTCCAAACATTTCAGCCCGCCCTCCCTGAGCTCGAGTGGGTATTCAGATCGTTAGGTTTGATCCATTTTTGCTATTTGAAAATTCATTTAGTGATATAATAGTGAAATATTATGTTAAACTTTAAACTTACCACGAATAAGCACTTTATCAAATGACTTTTGAGTCGGAATTACACTAAAACAGGGTTAAACCCTCTGATCCAAACGGAAATGCGCAACCGATTATACCAAACGAATAGAGAACCATAACAAAACAAATAAACGTCAGATCGGTTGCGGTTGGAAGTGTTGCCGTTTATATTTTTCACAAAAATTGAATGTCAAATCACTTTTGAGCGCTACTGAATCTTTCAGGTCTTTCAGGTCACCATTGTAAAAAAACTAATATTTAAAATTCGTTTTTTTTTCTCATGGCTATCATACATTGGAAGTTTTCTGGTTTATAATGGATGCGCAAGTTTGTCTACAATAGCAGTAAAACAGTAGTCGTCACTCATGTAGTTCTCAGATCATTTTATAATATCCCTTCACTATATATTGTCTTCTATGACATTGTTTATTCATTATCATTACCATTTATGTTTATCATCATCATTACCATTTTTATCATTACTTGTGTTTTTGTGATGTATATATTGACATTAACATAATATTATAATCTTAGCTAAAAGGTTATATACACTTAATTATTATGTCTTATATGTCCAATTATTATTTTGATCCTTTCTTCTCCTCTTATGATTTGGAAGTATCTAGTGCCTTGAATACAAGAAGCTCCAACGGAATCTGTGGTAGGCTTTTGCACTTATTTCTGAATGTATTTTCAATTTCCCGTTTTCAAATATACATTTTACAAAATCTGAGCGGATCTGATTCATGCAGCACTGTGTGTCATTTGGCTAATGTCTGATTCTACATTTCAATCTTTGTCATTACAGTGTCATAACTCACAATATCATTATAATTGATGATATTGTGTTACTGATTTGATGATTAAAACATTACTTATTGTTTTTTATGTACATTTGTCTTTAGCTCCCTTTCAATTGAATCTTCCCTGTTTCAGGAGCAACTCCTAACTCAGGAGCAGTAACTATTGGGTCAGAAAAAACAAAAATGGATTGTTGTTATCAATTTAGCATCAAGCAGTAAATAGTGACCATGGCAACAGTCAATTAAAATGTATAAATGTTATTTCTGTAAAATTTCAACAGATTCAACGAACTTTTTCAGGATACCTCAAATCACGTTTTTGGTGAATTGCTGTTATCAGTGAAAACAAACGAAAACGTGCATAAGCGAGAACTCTACACATTAACAATTTAAAACACTTCTTGCATTTCAGGATCAACCGAATGAAGTTCATATATAATAGATACGAATGTTTGTAGTATTTTCCATTAACATAAATGAACCACCACCTACTAAATTTGGTTCCATTTGCTTGATTAGTTCTCGAGTCATGCAGAATATTATATTTCATTTGTATCGCCCCCCCCCCCTGAAGATGAGGAGGGGTCTCAAACCAACATAGAAACATTTTTTTGTCTTCAAAAACCACCACATGCTAAGGAGGTACCAACAAACCTACGTTAAACACTAGACCTACTGTGATGTTCCCTTCAAGTCTTTGGTTCACAGACGAAATGGGCCTACCTGCCAAAAGATAGGCTTCTCTAGTGGAGTTTAAGAGAATTTGCTCGCGTTTACTAGTGATAATTTGAAAAAAAAAAAGCGTTTCAATATTTAATTATTTTTTTATTGAAATGTGTTCAAATTAAGTGTTAATTTAAATTCTTAGTTCTCAATCTCAATCGTTCTAGTAATTCACTCAAAAAATTTTTTTAATAGTGTTTAACAAAAGTGAGATTAAAAAATAAGGTTAGTAAATGATTTTGATGCTGAAATGATTTCAAAAAAAAAATAAAAAAAGGCAAAAATTGAAACATTCGAAATAAAAAAAACTATGTGATAAAGAAATTGATGCGACCTCATTTCTGTTGATAGCATCCTTACCTTCATAAATCAACCTGGTTGAGGCTGAAAATTTCAATGATGAATCCTAGAGGGTTTGAGCTGTTTAGTGGAATACCTGTAACTAGAAATTAGAAGAAAAACTAGTATCTTCCATTTAATTCCAACTACCTTTGCTTATCTTCGACAGATACGCGTATTTCGTCTACAATGTGCAGACTTCTTCAGTGTCTCGTACTAATAACTCGATTTTAAGTCGAGTATTTTTTGGTAACAACGAAGCGATAAAAATATGAAGTGAAATGTGAGAATTTTTAAAACAAATATGAATGAATAACTAGAAATGAAAAGATAAATTTGTATTTTCCATTTAATTCCAACTAACTTTATGCTTGTCTTGACGGTTACTCGTATTTCGTCTACAATTTGCAGACTTCTTCAGTGTCGTGTACAAATAGCTCGACTTGAATGAAAAAATAATAAACATGAAAAACTAATAATTTTGTATTGAGGATCAAAAAAAAAAAATTTTAAATATTTTATTTATTTTTTTGTAGAAAAAATGGATGAGAAAAATTTGAAGAATGAAAAAACTTGTGGTTTGTAATAAATGGACAAAAACTGAAAAAACATAGTAGAAATGTAAAGAGTTGTAAAATTTGAAAAACTTAAAGAAAAGAATTATTTGGAAAAATCAATAAAAAATAGAACATTGAGAACATAAGAAGAAATTAACTAAAAAATGTGGAACCTAACAAACGTGTTTAACGCGTTTCTTTTCTAATATAAAAATGGAAATGTATGTGGAAAGAATGGGAAAAAAACAAATTCAACAGAATTAAAAGATCAAATGAAAATAATGGAGGAATAAAAAGATACATAAGCAAGATACATGGAACAAGTGGTAGTCATGGATTAAATGGAATGATATTTAAAAAAAATCATAAATGGAATAAAAAATAGGGAAAAAGAACTAAACGGAGAATTCAAAAATGGGGAATAAGAATAATTAAAAAAAAGGAGAGCAAAAATCGAAAAATATGAAAAAAATGGAAAAGTGGAAAAATGGAAAAATGGAGAATTGAAAAAAATGGAAAAAAGGAAAACTTTGTCGTTTCTTTGTTTTACCTGCTCTTGCAGTGTAGATTAACAATTAATATACCATAAGGCTGAATGTGCCATTAGACCGAATGGGTCTCTTGACCGAATCGGCTAGTCGGTCGAATGTGGGTATAGTATTTGGTTTATTTCCATGTTTTGATTAGAATTGTTTTCTGCTTAAACATCAAAGCAAAAAACATCAGCGTAAAAGACTCAACGAGGCATATTAGCTTATCAAAATTTTGAAATTTAAAAGAACTGCTCATAAGGTAATGATAGAATGAACCCCTTTAAAAATTAATTAGTTTCTATTCTCAAAGATTATAAGAAATACGTTGGCTTTCTGATTGCTTAAATTGTCTTTGCTATTCTGCTAGGCTGCCCGGTTATCAACTTTCTTTCATTAAATCACTTTAGAAATTTCAGTGAGCGAGATAAGGCGCTATAACAAAATTTAGAACAGCCTTTTGCCATCTTCGCGCGTGCAAGAATTGTTACGATACGTCATCATCAGATACAGCAATATAAGAAAAATTGGAAGAGAATTAAATTAAAGAAGTTTCATTTGAACAGTAGATTACGACCGATCTGTGCAATATTCAGTTTAGGGTTTTACCATCGGAAGAGTTTGTTTTCATTTTAATGAAAAAGATTTATAAATTAATATATCATGACTATTTTTAAAATAAGCAAAGAATTTTTCAAATCAAAACAATTATAGTTGGGTTATAACAGGGATATAACCGCGAGATTCTCGTAGGATCGCGTTGGTGTATAGTAATAATGGTATTATTTAACTAATAAATACATACCATAACACATATGTTTGATAATTATTTAACTAGGTAATTTGAGTAATCTATCAACTCTCAAAACCGAACTCTTATGTTTTTTGTTGTTGTTTCTCAAAACCCTCGCGCTTCCGCTTGCGAGACTCCGCAACGTACTTCAATTGCCTTTGCTGAGACATTTTTTTGAGAGCGTAGTAGTCAAACTGGACAATGAAACTTATCACTCTCTTGTTTTATGTCCACAGAAAAGCATAAGAAAAGCAAGAAGATCCAGTGAAACAATTAAGCGCCATCATTCGATTGGGGCGTATCTACTTTTGTAAATAAACACTTCGTTTGTAATCGAAAGTTGTATATAATTACTTCAAATTGAATATATCATCGGATAGAAATAAAGCTCCTGTTCTTGAAAGAGTGTTTAGTTTGCATTTGAGACTTTTTGTTCAAGAGAAAATAACTACGAAAGCCATTGTTTACAAAAGTAGATTCACCCTAGTCTAATGTTGGCGCTGAATTATTATTTCACTTTAACCTGTCTCCTCTTATACATTTTGCTTCATATTTAATTTTTTTACGTCTTTTTTCTGAGTTATGCTATTCAATGGTGGCATAGGTTAAATCAAGCTGAACAATGCATTAGGTCCTGAGTAACATTGAGAGATTCTCTTCGTCGACTTTCTCTTTGGTTAATAGCTTACCAATTAAACGATTTGCTGATGTCTTCGACGTATTAGATCCTTTATCACACTTTATAATACCGTACTGTATGTTGAAAATACTTGAACATGTTTTAACATAGCCGTAGGAACGCTTAGAAAAAGTCGACAGAGAGAGTCTCCCAATGTTACTTAGGACCTAATGCATTGTTTTGCTTGAAATGATGAAAATTTTACTCAAACAAATATACTTTTACTGTTGAATTCAATTGATCGTCCTGAAAGGGACGGTGATTATATAACGCGTTGGAAAATAATTCTAGGGTTTTTTGTCATTAGGGCGAGTTTAACATTGAGAGACTCTCTTTGATTACTTTCTCTTTCATTCATATTCCAATCACCTTTACGTTTTTCATTCTACTATTTGCAGTGTATGCAAGCCAGCACTGTTGAGTTTCGATCTGTTCTATGGATCCCTCGAAAGTTTTATAACGATGCTGTAATACATGAAAAATAACGAGACCGTAGAGAATCTCTCAACGTTAGATTCGCCCCTAGGGGTGAGACAGCTCTACTCTGAGTTGCTGTGATGCATCGAGTAACTCGTGAGTAACTCAATATAGCTCAAAATCGAATCAACCTTCATCGGTTCGTATCGGTTGCCAGGGTTACGAAAAGTTTAACTTCCAATTTGTTTGAAAACATTGTGGACATTCTGCTTATGGCAATAAAAGGTGGTACAACGGTGAGCTCTATTCTACGACTTTGAGGGTTCAAGAAATGTTTAATATGTGATACGCTCGGTGATACGTGATTCAGACGGCTTTACTGAAGTTCAATGATGAGGCATGATAGCGATATGTATAGATTGGTAATTTACTAAACATCGATTCTAGGAAGCTTGAAGCTTGGGTTAAAGTGACTCGGGCTGAGCTCGTTTGTCTCTTCTCCTGCTCTTGTTCCATAGCACCAGTTCATAGTCTGCCCGTCTGGCGGAATGATGCTACATTAGCAAATAGCAGGTTAAGCCAAAACTGATGAGATTATTCAAAGTATTACTGAATTGGAGACATGAAAATAACTTCTTCTTGAAAAAGGGAAAAGCCTTACACGAATAGTAGTAAATACGATATCAAATTGTACGAACATATCAGATATGTAATTTGAGTGCATATAGGTTGTTTTAAAAATCAGAGTTAAAAGTAGAAAATTAAGTACATTGAAAATTACTAGTGTGCAATTGTGCACACTCGATAGCTAATGTGCTAGCGTCGGTTGGATTGACAGCTGCTGTGTAACATCAGAGAGAAAACAAATGACAGCGCTCGCTTGCTAAGCAGTGAGGGTTGCTTGAGGTACCTCAAAAGCAACTCTGAAATTGCACACGATGAGGAGCTGTCTTGCCCCTTGATTCGCCCTATTGAATAAAAAACCCCGAGAATTCATCCCTCAAATATCCGGCATTGCTCTGTGTCTCATACAACTACCAGATAGACTGTGGCGGGAGAGCAAAGCCTCGTTTGAACAGGCAGCATGGAGCTGATTGAGAACACTGAAGCAATTTTCGTTCGCCCGCGACTTTATCCTAGCGTTGTAGCGTAGCCAAGAAAGAAGAGAGTCACGAAAATGCAGAACAAAGCAAATTTAATCATAGGAGACAGGCCACAATTGAACAATCAGACACCGGCAACAAAGAAAACTTATTTTGAAGAAGAAGAAGACATTTGCTACCCGTTTCCTACAACCGTGCTAGGGAAAACAAATTTTTCAACCTGTTGATATGCAAATTTGTATGGGAGCAAAAGTATGTAATTTTGAATTGAAAAACTGAACTACTTATACTAATGGAACTTCTTTCAAAATTTAATTCGAAAAATGGGTGATTTTTTTTGATCAAATGCTGTATGAATGAAGCCATTTTTGAAATGAAACCCGGTATAGAAAAGAGAAATGTAGTGCTACGTTTAAAAGAATCACTAGAAGATGGTGAAGTTATAGTTACTTGTGATTTTTATGAAAACTACACATTTGTTCTTCAAGATAAAGTGCATAGTTATCATTGGAATAATGCTCTATATACAATACATCCATTTGTAGCATATTACAAAGAAAACGGTACACTAAAACACATAAGTTTTGTGATCATTTCTGATCTCTTAAAGCATGACATAGTAGCAGCTCACATGCTTATCTCAAAATTATTGGAATATTTAAAAGAGATATAAAAAGATAGTTTTTATGTTAGAGGGAGCTGCGTCACAAAATAATAATTAAAAAAATTGCCAGCTTCTATGGATTTAAAGAGAAAGCATAATATTGAAACTGATTGGCATTTTGTTTTTATTTAAAAAAAAATTGGAAAGATCGAAGGGAAGGTCCTTTGAAAAAATCAACGTTATATGTTTTTTAAGCATGAAAATTCGATTTTTTTAGTTTCAGTGTATTATTTTTTTCTTGAAGAACACTTCATTACCTACAACCTTTTCATAGACACCATTTTGATCAGACGACCCGCTTATGAAATTTTTGTTTTTAAAATAAAATGCACATTTTAAATGCGTCCTTATAGAAAATTAGTACAGGATAATTTACGATTTTTTATGGAAAACGTAATTTTGGGTTAAAACCAACATATGGACGAAATTTCATTCAGAACGGAGAGAGTAGGGTCCAACCGGTTTGCTATTCTGGTTGGAAATGCTCTGTAGTATATATGTGCCAATCGAAAATTTGAAAAGAGATACTCATCGTGAACCCAAATCTTCCAATATTCCAATCAACCAATAACTAAGAAACAACTCTCACCGATGTCAATCGGATAATTCTAAGGTAACTCACGTTGGTACAGAGCATTAAAAGATTGAAAATCATCCCATCCTAGAAAACTGGATTAAATTAAGGACACTAGGTTACAATCTACCCTTTTGCCCAAAAGCTTCAGCTTCAAAGGAGATCAAGAGGAAAATGAAGATTGCCGACATGTAGATCACCTTGAACCAACACGCTCAAGACAAATCTTGTTCCTTTAAATATGCTTACACGCCAACCGGCAATTGAGACTTAATTAAACACATTATGATCGGCTTGACGTAAGCGCATAAGCAGATCTCATACCGTCACCGATATGTACATCAAACGAAAGCCTCTTATGATCCAAAGAGACCCATCACGAAACCGGAGTATGGGAATCCTTACCGGGATCAATCGGCTTTGCAACACCTAATCGCATAGAATATACCAACTGACGGTCAAATGTAGTGAAATTTGCCTATCCTCCGCTACGTCCACATTCACATCCTCAAATCGGTTCTGCTTAGAAAAGGACAAAGTTGGCTAACGTTGTGCTTTTGTGTCGGCATTTGCCGCCCGACTCGAGCTTTGGCATTCCAAATTGAATAAGAGGATTATTAATCCCGATAATTGGCTCTGAAATGTACACCGCTCAAAAGTAAATTGGTCAAAATATTGAAGAATGTGAACGTTTGTTTTCCGTAGCGATTATGTTGGCAGAAGTGTGCGTGCTCTCGTTGCTCTAGCCTGATTCATAGTGAGTGAATCCTTGAAGAAAACTTTCCCCACAACAAACTGAAACAACGAACGATTGCATCATGTTGGGTCCCATCGAGTATAAACTGTCTATTTATAAACAGCATTGTTAAGATCCTGGGCTGGAGATAAAACTCACAAAGCAATTATGACGATTAGCTGCAGAAACTCCTCTTGTTATAAGGAAGTGAACTCTCATCAAGCTCTCAGGCAAGCCGTTTCAAGTAATGTGTAGTGAAATTGTCATCGCCTCCAGGCAAGAAACATACATAAAAGCCGTATTTGTGTACAACTTTATCCACGAAGATGAGGGTGGCTTGTTTTTAAGTACAAGTGTTGCGGGCCAGACTGTAAAACAGCCGATTAATTTATTTATAGTTTGGTAAGAGATGCTCACTGCTTAACGCCTAGTCATGGCAAGTTGTAGAGAACGTGAAAATTTTAAAACACGAGGGAGTTCCTGAAGTAGTAATTTGTTGATGCTTGGCTCGTTAGTGGCTCCATCTGCTCGATGGGACTCGTTCCTGGGCAGGTTTTGGAATGAAAAGATCGGCTGGAAGTGTCGAGTTATTAATGGGAAACAATACCATAAATTTGTTGCGGTTGATCTTGCTGTCGAGAATCTATCATGGAAGTGAATTGCGTCAATTGAGATGAACATATTTTCGAGGGGAGCGAGGTTCATTTATCAAATTGTTTATGATGGTGTTAACAAGGCGTTAATTACTCTAGAACATGTTGTTGGAATTCTATAACATCGGAATTAATGGGATTTTAACGGGATACTATGAAGTTTGAAACAATAGGTAGGCATTTATTTTCATGTTGTTTAGCTGTAGGGTGGAGAACTACATTGGCTAAACGCTAATTTTGAGCCATTGTGTTAAAAATGCTTAATTTTTCTGTGATCTCAACGTTATCTATTTAAGCTAACATTTGATAAGATACAACATTTCAGGCGATGTTACTTGAAGTCTAAAATTTATGTTCTTTTTTATAAGGAAAACAAAACATGTAACCCTGCTGAATCTCATATTTTTTTCATTACGTAAATCAGGTCAATCTGGCTTTTAACGAAATCTCAGGTTAATTAACCACCCCAGATTTATTCTTATATCAAACTAGGTGAACCCGGTGCGAGCCGTGCTAAGCATGCAAATAATAGATGAACATTTAATAGAACTTGGATCGGTAATTTCTACCGGTTTTTCGTTCGGTGTAGAAGCATTTCAGTCTAGTTGTTAGTAGGAGACACTGAAGAAGTCTGCACATTGTAGACGAAATACGCGTATCTGTCAAGATAAACAGAGGTAGTTGGAATTAAATGGAAAATACGAATTTTTCGTCTAATTTCTAGCATTTCATAGACAAAACATTTAACTTCAAACGAAGGCTTATCCTTTCAGTTTGAACGTATTCTTTTCTTGCGCAACCTTAGATTAAGTTCTTCTGCATAATGTAGCACTGAGAGTAACTCAAGCATACGCCATCCTTGATTAAGAAGGGGTTAACCTGTTATCAGAACATGCTGTTTACCAGAGAAGTATACATTTTGTGTTTAAGTAGCATGGATAATTCTCATGTTTTTTTCAAATTTCTATTTCATTGGTTTGAGAGCCACCGCCCCCCCCCACCCTTATCAAGAGAGAAGGGGTCTCAAACCACCTAAGAAAAAAAACCGGCCTAATAACCCCTACTTGCCAAATTTGGTTCCATTTAATTTATTAGTTACTCGAGTTTTGCAGAAATTTGCGTTTCGTTTGTATGGGAGCTCCCCCCCCCCCTTCCAGGAGCTTCAAACCATCATAAGAACCTTCCTCGGTCTCAAAAATCCCTGCATAAAATATTCATACCAGTAGGGATAATTCACATGTTTGGTTAAAATTTGTGTTTTATTTGTATGAAAGCCTCCCCTTCCAAAAAGGAGAGGGGTCTCAAACCACCGTAGAAACATTTTTTGCCTCCAAAAACCTCCGCATACCACATTTGGTTATATTTGTTTGATTAGTTCTTGATTTAAGCATAAATTTCTGTTTCATTTGTATGGAGGTCATCCCAGATAGAGAGGCCTCAAGCAACCATAAAAAAAACTTTAGCTTCATAAATCCCCTCAAACCAAATGTCGTTCAATGTGCTTGATTAGTTCTTGAATTATACAGAAATTGGTGTTTTATTTGTATGGGAACCCCCCTTTAAGATCATGAGAATCTTCTCTGGCCCCAATGACCCCTGCATTCACATTTTCATAACAGTAAGGATAATTCTCATGTTTGGTTTAAATCTATGTTTCATTTGTATGAGAGCCCCCCTCCCACAACCACACACTCACACACACTTTCAAAGAGAAGAGAGATTTCAAACCACCGTAGGAATATTTCTTGCCTTCAAAAACCTCCACACGTCAAATTTAGTTCCATTTGCATGATTCTCGAGCTCTCGAGTTATGCAAAAAAAAATCTGTTTTATTTGTAAAAGAGCCATTCCTTTCATATACGGGAGTTGTCTAGAACCACCATAGACACATTTCTTGCCTCAATAAAATCTCACATGCCGAATTTGGTTCCATTTGTTTGATTAGTTCTTGAGTTATGCAGAAATTTGTGTTTAATTTGGAGGGAGCCCTCTTGCCCTCCCTCTCGTGGGTCAAAGTTCACACCTTGCCGACGATGAGAGGGCTTATCTCATGCTATAAACCTGCATGTGAGACCAAGAATTTGACCAGTAGTGAAAGTATCACATATTCTAGTCATTTTTTCACTGCCACGTCGTAGAACGTTTATATAAAGGCACTAACATCAGGTGTGATACTGGCGGGCTAGGCCGCAATTCACTCTTAGACTTCTTACTTTCAATCTTAGAGAAACGACTAAAAGTACACTTTTCATTTTCGTGGCAACTTATGTTGTTGTTTATCCATTTGTTTTATGGACTAAATAACACAAATACCTAATGCTAATAGTATAATAAGTCAATGTAATTGCAACATCTTGGAAAAGGGTGAATGTTTTGATCGAGGTAATCTGACTGTTCGAAGTGAAGCACATAGCCATAGAAAAGTGTTTCTTTAAGACGGACGATGACAGCCAGGTACATAAGAAATAGGACGCGGAGGGCCCGCTTAGGAAAGACCTTTTGGTGCAGCAGAATAAACCTTTCCATGTGATGAGGTTTCACAGAGGCGGATGGTTTCCCGTCTCCATGGGGGGCTCTGGGAGTGGACGGTGGTTTATTGTTGGAGCGGGTGGTGCGGGGAGGGGGTATTGGGGGTTCCGTGTGGGGTGGCGGCGGGATTTGGGATTGGGGGATGCAGGTCTGGGAATGAGTGGGGGGCGTCCGATCGGGCACATGATCTTTTGCCGGGCTGCCCGGTGCGGGGTGGGCAAGGGGAAGGTATCCTCCATCTTGCCTGCCCTGCGTTGGGTGGTTTGTTGGAGGATTGTGTGCTCGATCGGATACTACCGTTCAAATGCCCTTAGCTCGTTTTCGGGCTTGTGTGTTTCAGTTTCGAGGCCTGCCGTTGCCCTATACGGAGCTGTCAATGCTTTCTCTTCGTTTCTCTTCGTTCTCGCGGTGGATTGCGGTGCGCTCCTGGAGCTTCTCATGGGGATGGGAGATTGTCTGCTTCTGACGAATTTCATCATAAATCGGTACTCCGCGCATGGGAGAATACAAAAAAACAACAAGCTGTACAGGGCACTACTAAGGTAAATTCTTCCTACCAATGGCTGTAAAATGAACGCAATTTACATGGGACAACCTGACCGACTTACACTTATAACACATCTAAAAATGGAAGCTCATTACATACTAATTCAAACTTTTAGGAGTATTATTAGAAGAAACCGCAGTCCTGTAAGTAGCCCGATATCGACCTTTTGAAAGCATTTGGATGTGATGAAGTGTTGGGTTTGGATGTATAAGGGGAGGGCTGTACAGAGAATTTGTTGGCCAATACAAGGTTTTTGAAATAGACATTTCATAAGATAGGTTCATGTAATGTTACAAATAATCCAAAATCTAAAAGGTACAAATATGGACATTGATCCCGCTCTCAAAAATTTGAAATATTTTCAAGAAGTCGGAATAAAATCCTCATTATAAAATGGCCAATTGAGCGCAATATCAATTACTACTAATTCGTTGTTTTCACACGGGTTTCCTTTTAACTTTTTAAGCATTAGTACTTCATTCAGGCATAAATCACGAATTAATCTACCAGAAACTGGACGAACAGTTGTGCGTACCCAGTGAAGGACCCGGATACGACCACCCATAGAGTATCGCACGAGCTGACGAGTGCACCGGGAAGGACTATAGGTGTATAGACCTGGGGGTGAGTCCCCAGATACGTAATCTTAGCAGGAAAGCACGGGCTATACACTGACCAATGACAATTACAATTACAAAGAAGCGAAGAGTCGTTGTGAAAATATCACCAATAATCTCACATACACCCTGCATGCCACTAACATCTTTTTTCTGTTCTTTTTTTTTATGCTACTAACTCTATGCTGGCGGGTTGGCAACCTCTATGGCCCCGAGTGGTTGCGAAGTTCAAGCACCGGACGCGGTCTAAGTAGCCGAGAATCGTGGTGAAATGGAACGACAAAAGTACAAACGACATTCCCAACCATGACCTACATGCAGTTTTTGTAAGGAAAGGATGCAAAGACTGCACACAAAGAGAAGTATCATCAGTCAGTTTATAAAAAATCAAACAGAAATCAAATAACACAGAAATTTTATTAACAACATACATATGTGTGAAGATAACTTACGTAATTTAACATAAACACATTAAAGGAATTCCCCCCGCTGCACAATAAACGTTACGGGAGCTAAAACTCTACTGATATTAAAAATATTAAAAAGTAAAAAGTACTTAGCTGAATTCCTTTTAATTCCTTCGTGCCCCGCACACTACAATCTTTACCGCTTCTATGGATTAAAACATGTTACACAAATTCTGCAAAAATGACGAAGGATGCAAGACTTGAGTTCAGAAGGAGAGCAGTTGCAATAACAAATATAAAGAGGAATCCCGTTTACTAAAAAAACCACTACATACTCACCTAGAAATCATTCCAAAAAACGTACATATACTCATCACACTTAACGATATTTATATTACACTCATGTCTACAATTGATATCACAACATGGATTCAGTAGCAGTAGATTCTAATCAAAACTTTCATTTCAAGTCGATAATACAGATCTGTCAAATATCCATGTAACGATGGGTACTTTTTACTTTTTAGCATTTTTTTCCAAAAAATATCGTAGTTCTTTGTATTGTTTTCGTAAAATACATAAATATGTTCTTTACGTGTACAATCTTCTACTTCTTCTTAGTATTTCAAGCTTATTTCGTGCTCTCAACTTATTGCACTTCCACAGTAATCAACTGGAAGCTTTACAGGTACCATTTTTGCATTAGTGTGGTTGTTTGGCATGCACAAACATTCCCTAGGCCGAGGAAGTCGAGAAATTTTCCTTAACGAAAAATTCCGCTACCAAACCGGGAATCGAACGCAGCATGGTCTTGCTTTGTAGCTGCTTCTTTGCTGACTGAGCTAAGAGAGGCCTCAAGTATACAATGGCTACATTATTTTGAAAGCTTGGCTCTTTCAGGAGAAGGTTGTACAATTTCCATGACCTTGTTTTCGGTTATGCTTCCTTTATTTGCTTCTCATAAGTTCTGAAGTTGTTACGCTTCGGAATATTTCGATACTAAAGGGTGTATTCGATAAAAATGGCCCACAGAAAATCTTCTGTAACTTTTGAATCGTATGAGTAAAAAACCTAGAAATTTGAGTAGATCTTATCCATAGTGTATTATTCACATCTGCCAAGTTTCATAGTTATACATTCAGTAGTTCCAGTCATGTCGTCGAAACAAGAAATTGTCCGTGAGAAAATTTTGTGCACTCACAATCAAAATCCAGGGGTGTCCCACCGGTGGATTGCTAAAAGGCTTGGAATTGCAAATACAACTGTGTCTCGTGTAATTAGAACCTTCAAGGAGCGTCTGAGTGTCCAAAGGAAGGAAGAGAGTGGTCGTAAGTGATCCAATGGACAGTAAATGGCCAGGAAAGTCGTACAACAATTCAAGAACCGTCCAAACATGTCAATTCGAGATGTCGCTAAAAATTCTAAGGTGTCAGTCGGTTTGTGCAGAAGAACACCATGAAGCGTGCTGGATTACATGTTTACAGGTGCAAAAAGCCCCAAACCGGAATGAAAAACAAAACATCACTGCGAAAACCCGCGCCCGGAAACTTTACACGAAGCTGCTCACCAAATCCGGTTGCATCGTGATGGATGACGAAACATACTTCCGTCAACTTCCTGGGCAAGAATATTTCGTTGTCAAGTCGAAGTTCGTGATATTAAAGCATGACTAACCTTTTTCGGTGCACGTTCACTGAGTAGAATAGTTTTTTTTTCGGACTTTTTAAAGACCATCTTTTTAAACAAACCATTATGAATTTACTATAATGTAGAAGTTTAAAAAAATCTGGATCGCTAACACAATACACCAATACAAACTCGCCATTTGCTTTTCAAACTGACACACTTAGGGAAGCGGAACCTATCTTGAGCTCAATAACCGGACCTCCAGTGGAAATCGGTGAATATACACTGAATACCGAACACTGAGTAAACAAGTTATTCTCAATTTATTCGTCCACTTACCGTTACTCGTTTAGCAAGACACAAGACATTCGATTCTGATAATTTTCTTTCAATTTAATACGGAAAAGTTGCCACTGCTATGTACCTTAATAATATCACGAAAAACATTAATCCCAACTGTATACATATGTTAATCGTACTGATGTTAATCACACGCTCTTCACTACTACACCCAAAAATGAAGCAGATCATTTGACAGCACTTCACGTGTGTTGGGTAGCATGCATATAACCAAGACAAAATGAAAGTGTTTGTTTATTATTCTTCCATGAGAAAATTGGCTAGTCCGGTTAGATCAATACGACGAATTTATTTGTGCAAAGGTAAGAAATTGTGTTGAAAATCTGACTGCTCATTATTTTTACGAAATTTAAGTTTTTGTAGCTTTTAATTATATTCAAGACCTAATTTTATTTGCCAGGATTATATATTCTTGGTTACTGCGTACATTTATTGGAGAAATTAAACATTTTTTTACGTTTGAAGTTGGATGGCTGCAGAATGTGATGGATATATGTACTATGGTGAGAATAGGTTCGGTTTCCCTACAATGATACATCACTTAATATTTACATATATCATGTAGGTTGTTTTCCCGAATTTTCACTGCTTTTAAAAGGATTTACAGCTCTCGTGCTGGTCTTTCAAGCACTTTATATACGTTTTAACGAAAACTGCTGATATTTTCAAACGAGAAACAAGCTAGGCCCCTGTATTGACCATATAGTAGAATAGCACGAATTTCACGATCCATTTGACCGCATTGCAACTTCGAGATTTTCAACAGAATAAGCCACACTTTAGACAGCACACACACTACACAGAAAAAAATAATTAATTTTAACAAGCGCGTAAAATTTCCTCTCGTTTAATTTCAACCTGAAGGAGGCGTAAACAGCGAAGTTGTATACAATCATCCATACAACATACACAAATGTTTGTAATCTGTCATACAAAAGGCTAGATGCAGGCGTTATCTGACCTCAATTTACATGAAATATCCCATGAACTTCTGCCAATTCTAGCATTCCATTTATGTGCATTAGAAAACGCATAAAATTCAATGTTTCTTTTTATCTGTGTACGCTACAAGCGAGCTAGATAATCATCGCTCAACAACAGTTGCCAGATTTACTTTTTGATATTTTTAACTGATGGGTTTTGACATGTTCAAAAACTGAGACACGTATGTTAAATCATGTTGTGTCAGATTTTTTCGATGTCTTATGTTGTATATTTATTGAGTTCGATGCATAATATCTGCTAATTAGCTACGTAACATAGTCAACCATGAGCAACACTTTCGATAGAAACAATATTATTCCCTGAGCTGGCAACAATGCTCGTCAGCGGATATCTTCATTCCACCAAGTTTTCTCCTATCAATTTGTAAACAATATCAATGATTAAAATTAATCCTGGTGAGTAACAATGCAACAGAAAAGGAAAGCACGACGGGCGGCGTTAATTCGCGAAGCTACGAAGCGGTTTGCGCAGGAACAGTTGTGCGGCAGTGATCAGAACGAACGTCCATCGCTGGATTGAGACTCTCTACCAAACTGACTCATCGCAAGTTGGACATTCAAGTCCTACAGGATTCAGCTTATTGGGCATAAGTTTTTTTTCATCTTATTCTTGGGAGATTATAGCAATCGAGATAGAACAAACCAATAAAAATTGACATAATGTTAAGTTTAAACCTAATATAATGCAATCTTGATATCTGTTATCATTTTTAAGAGCACCTACAGACCAATAAAATATCATTCAGCATGTCATGAATTATTCAAACAACTTTCTGCATTCGGCCACGTACTATCGACAGATACATAATATATGATTTCTTAACAGAAGAATTTGTGTATGATTTGAAATATTTTGCAGACAAGCTTGAAAATAAATTTCAGATTTCGTGTGTCATTTGCCATACCTTCAAAAGCTTTCGAAAATGTTTTCATAAAGAAGTGGTTGAACAAGCTGTGCGTGTCAAAAATTGAGAAGCAACTTATTGACAATAAGAAAATAGTATTGTATTCAAGAAATACATAACCACCTTAAATCTTTCTGTGGTTCTATAAATCTAACATGATGAAATCAAATAGTAAGAAAAAAAAAAACCAGAATACCCCCCCCCCCCTTTCATTATTTGTGAATGCCACTGATATCGGTGCTCCCTCAGTCATCTGGTAGCCATTGGCGTAACTACTGGGGTGCCTAGGGGGCCAGGCCCCCTCCAGAATTCTGTGGACCCCCCTCCCCAGGATTTTTCCTTAATATATTTATAATTTGAATTAAACACTATTTATAATTTCTACGGAATTGTAGGGATTTTTTTCCCTGTGTAAGTTGTTTTTGTACTTTGCTCCCTTTAGAAATAGAACGAGTTACTATTTCTGAAGGAGTAAAGTGGACATACCCTGTTCCCCACACTTTTCACTTACCCCACTGTACCTTATAGGATGAAAAGTTAGTACATTTATCAAGAAAACCATAGTTAAAGACAATTAGATCCATGAGAATCAACATTACATCCATTTCCCTCGAGAGTTTGTGTCTGTTAAAATGTTTTGAAATTAGAAATATCTTCCCAATATCATGGCATACCAGTAGTGAACCTTGCTTGAACCAAAAATGTGAAGCGGTAGGTAGATTATGAAATTGAATAGAAGTAGTTTGAAATTGAACGTAGGGCTTTTGTTAAGTAGTATTTCTGGGCAAACGCACACACTTTTGCTACACAATAGGTCACGGATCCTCCACCTTGACTGGCAAAAATGTATGAGCTTGATCGTGCTCAAATCCCGCCAAAGGCACAGAATGGTTCTAGCGATGTGATATCTTTGTTTTTTAACTCCCTAAAGACCACATGTGATGTAAATTAATTTCCACCACAACTTCTCGTTTTTATCAGTAGTGTTTTTTCTCGTCGTTGTTAATTTAACAACCTCGGAGAGAATCCCGGTAAGTTGTCGTATGCTTATCTTTATAACAGCATGTTCTGATGGGAACCCCTTCATTTGATAAATACACTACTAATAATGTGTACTAATGTTAAGTTTGCCTCAAAATACTGCTTAACAAAAGCCCTACGCCTTAGTTCTAAATAATTCTGAATTCTAATAATCCAATTCTACTAATATTCAAATCTCTAGACTGATATCTAAAATAAAAACGACAGTAAAAAGTAGAGCCTGTTAAGTTGAAACATAAGATTTTAAACACTTTTCTATGAACGTATTTTAATTTTATTATTCAAGAAGGTATTACAATAATGAGTTTTTTTAATTTAGTAGAGTTTAAATTCCCAGAATGATTAAACGTTTCAAAGCTAACAAATGTTCATAAGCAAAATATGGAAATAGAAGTTTCTATCTAGCTTTAGCAGTAGGGTAAACATAAAATTAGGTAAATTCCTGAAATCATAACATTTTTCGGGGATGATTTCAGTACTACTAGTTGTCGATAACAACATAATGGGCCTACATATATTGTAAAATTTAATCAAAATTCACTTCGCTTTTATATCAGTTGTCTTACATTTATTCTTAAGACTTCCCTAAGGGATTTGATTTTCAATCAAAAGGTTCTATTTTTGGCTGGAATAGTTCCTAGTATACAGTGATGGCGAAAATAATAAATACATCTACAGTTTTTCTTAAAAAATGTCATATTTGATATTCTCTGAAATTTTGACTAAAGCTAGACAACAGAAGTAACCTGAGTTTCAAACTGTGTTGAATTTTTAAACTGTGCTTCAAAGCCTTCAAGATTACATCTGATCCACCATCTTAGAAAATTAAAAAAAAACATTTATTTTCTGTTACAAAATAGTTTATTTTATGAGAATGAACTATTTTTCCGAAGAATTCATTATTGTAGAACTTTTCAATTTTAAACAACAAAGCGAATCTGATGCCATTTTGAAGACTGTACTGGAAAATTTAAAAATTCAAAACGGTGCATTTGTTATTTTCGCCTATACTGTAGTTATTCACATTCATTTGCCATACCTTCAGAAGCTTTCGAAAAATGTCCATGGAATTTCTATACCCTGGAATACCATCAATGTCAATCAAAATCTTAAGTTTAAGCTCAGATTACCCACGGATGTTTCTTTCGAACTGCCGTGAAGTTCTCAGTAGGTTTTTAATGGAATAATAGATCGGAATTCTCCTTCAAATTTTTTGAACTCTCTTCAGAAATTAAGCTCGATATAACCTATAAATTTTCATTGTGTTTTTCATAGAGTTCTACATTTGAACATCCTTGGTTGATGATTTGCGCACAGAACATTCAAAAAAACATTTAATAAGATACTTAAATCAAATTCCACTCAATGGATGAAAAATGCCCACATTGTGGAAACTGAAAATAATGTCTGAATTTTGAAATCACTGTTTTATTCAGTAATAGTGTTAGTTTAATTAGAGAAGTAAAATTGCTAAGTTAAGAAGTGATTGCATTTTCATTTTATGTAGCAAATGATTTACAGAATTCCGTACAATCTGGACAAATGAACAAAACTAAATATGAAAAATTAAGAGATAGGTAGATATGTCCTCATACTTCAGATATTTGAATTTTTTCAAGTAAACATAGTCATGGAACAGGTTCCAGGTTTTTCCATTTTTCTAGTTTATTTTGAGAGTTATTTAAAAACAAAATATTGAAACCCCTGACCACGATTAATTAGGGACACAATGCCCCAGATATTTTTAGACTTTTCTGCAAGGAGCAACTTCAAGCTAATAGCTGCATATCAAAACGCTTAATTTTGCCTCATAACTTTTTGCCATTAGACGCATGAAAACTTGACTGAGAAGTACCATGCCGCAGAACCGATTTTCAAATCTGGCTAATTTAAGTATTGGGTACGGAGTTGTGAAGCAATCAGTATCAACCGACACAATTTTGAAGATTTAACCCGCGTTATCAAAACGAATCTAAATTTTGATAAAAATTTAAAATGTTCATTGACTCAATGTTGTTCTTTAAAGTTTTAAGATTTTTAGATGAAACTTGACTGTATATACATTCAGGACTATTCTCCACCTCGGATGAGTTGAGACACCTCAAGAAAATCGAGAAAGGTGACTACCGTAACCTCGTGCGAATCCATACGTCATTTGATCCACACGGAATAATACGAGCTATATAAAGGGTGTCCACGATGAAATTGCCACACTATGAAATTGCTCTAACTTTTTAACCGTTGGGTAGAATTTAATGAAAATTTTGGTGGATTTAGTTCATAGTGCAAGTTTTAAAGTCCTGTGATCAAAACTCGCGGAAATGGAGTCGAAAGAACAGCTTGTGCGTGATCAAATCTTGCGCATTCATCACGAGAACAAGGATCTCTCGCATCGTTCCATCGCTAAAACGTTGGGAATCGCGAATTCCACGTTGTCGCGAGTGATTAAGCGGTTCGAGGAACGGTTGACCACCGATCGGAAGCCCAGAAGTGAAGGAAAAAGTATTCCGTACATTAGCATTAGCATTAGCATTGACGTTTGCACACCTCGAGGATGGAGCTACGATGAGGAATAATTCGTTGAAGACATTGCATGCCACCATGAAACGAACCCAGTTACTGATACGTTTCTTCACGCAAAAATCTCCACGAAGACACTCCTCGATCGCTCACCTGCCCACGTCCATGCAACCGTTGGTGATAGGGAGGATTTGTTATCTACCTTAAGAAGACACGGGGAACCCCCGTAGACTTCAGTAGATATCAAAGGAAAACGGAAATAAATAGTCGGAGAGAATAGATTAACAGAATGCCCTGTTTGGTGTACAGAACAAAAATTTAATCAAAAATGGTCGTTGGGAGCATCTAGTCTAAGAAGGTTAAGTGATGCTCCATTTCTCTTCAAAACGGTTGGAACTTTAGCATTAACTATAGTCCTAGCTCCTAATAGCTTATGGTTATAGCGCCATTACTCGCTCTCTGAAAAGAGAGGAATGTCTGAAAATATAAGAACGGATAGTGAGAGAGAACTAGTCATAATGAAGGTCCCTTCTACATTTACAACAGCTTCTTCGATGAAATCAGCTTCACGAAAGTGTTGAAAGAACAAACCTTTTACCCACATAATCTCTTCATAATAATATAATTGAAAGTAAAAAGGAAAAAAATGGAAAGAGCTCACCAATATTTCAAATACGTCCGCGTTCCGCTTTGTAACCAAAGTGATGATTAGTCGGTTCGTCAGCTTCTTAAACCAGTAGAGGTGTTCTCTAAGCCAAGCTTCCCCGAGTGGCAGATATGGCTGATTTTACCCCACTACCCCTCATATTATTGAATAATTTATAGATATCTTTCCACACGAGCAATTTACTCGCCAAATCATTTATTTTTTACCAAATTTTGACATCTTCTGCTTCCTAACGTTCTCAGGAACATCAAACTTATAATGAGCAGAAAAGAATAGACGTCCAGGAAGTTGCCGGAATTCTGCTGTTGTGTAAGTCTCGTCATCCATAATGGGACAATGCGGTTTGGTCAACAGCTCAGTGTAGAGCCTCCGTGCACGTGATTTCTCCACTTGCATTAAAACACAAGTTACCGTAGAGTGTATCTTACCATTCCCAGCTTCCTGCGTTGAGAGAGATACGGATCTTCGAGGTACGTGCTCAAAATTATCTGACACTTCTGCTGTTCTTCCGACTCCATCTTTGCAACGATTGCACAGCTAATGGGTCTAATAATGTAATGTAACTAAGATTCTGACAACGATAACCGGCCTATTTGACCCTCTAGGTTTCTTGGGACCCACAATCCGCACTGACCCGCCAACATAATTCTCCCCACACACAAACACATTCAGCGTTTGCGGGCGTGCATGTCAGACGCTGCTTAGGTTAATGTTATAAGGCAATGGGGGTGGGCTAAGGTTGCATTTTACTACAATGTTATTTCAAGTTTGTATGGCGTTTATAAGGCCATCAGATCACCAGATTTATTTGAAATAGGTAGTACTTATCTGTTCAAAGTCATTGCGGCCCTTGTCTTCTCCTTAACTACATTCCATCACTACAGCCAGGTTACCAGATGCACTGGTACAAACGCCCTTGTATAGTTGCTCTTCCGGGGAACCTGGCGAATGTTACCGACGGGCAACTGTATTGATAGTTCGGACTGAGCTTCTCCTTTTCTTATTGTAAATGGCCCGCCAGAAGACCAGCACTAGCAAATGCAAGACACAATCCGGGGAAAAATATAACTTTCCTCCGCACCTACATAGCACTAGACCCCGTTTCACGTCTTCTCATTTTATACAATTTGAAGGAAAAAGTATTCCGTACAACACCAAAAATCACAACCGCGTAGTTGGGGCCTTCAACCGAAATCCGAACGCCTCCGTTCGGGATGTGGCTAAGAAGCTGCACCTAAGCCTAAGTTTTGTCCAGAAGGCCAAAACTAAGGCTGGGCTTCGAACGTTCAAGGTACAAAAGGCCCCTAATCGCGACGAGAAGCAGAACAAGTCCGCCAAAACCCGTGCCAGGAAGTTGTTCCTCAACATGCTGACGAAAGTTGAATGCTGCATCATGGACGACAAAACATATGTGAAGGCCGACTTCAAACAGATCCCCGGCAACCTGTTTTTCACGGCCAAGGATAAGTTCAGCGTTTCGGAGCATGTGCGCACTCAGAAGATGTCCAAATTTGCGAAGAAATTCCTGGTTTGGCAAGCCATCTGCACGTGCTGGAAGCGGAGTGCACCTTTCGTGACCCAGGACACGATGAACGGACAGGTGTACATAAAAGAGTGCCTCCAGAAGCGGCTGCTACCTCTCCTGAAGGCCCACAACGTCCCAACAATCTTCTGGCCGGATTTGGCCTCATGCCACTACTCCAAGGACGTGCTGAAGTGGTATGCGGACAATAAGGTCAATTTCGTACCGAAAATGTTCAACCCTCCCAACACTCCAGAGCTCCGCCCCATCGAGAAGTACTGGGCGATTATGAAGCAGCACCTTCTTAAACGACCTAAGGTAGTGAAGACAGTCGAGGAACTGAAGAAAGCATGGGTTTACATGCAAAAAACGGTTGATTCACAGGTTGTGCAGAATCTTATGGCCGGGGTTAAGGCCAAGGTGCGGGCATTTGCGTATGGACTGTAAATAAAATACGAGTAAAATGGTAAAATGAAGTTTAATAGTTATTCCTCAATCCCTGAAAATTTGATGGCAATCGGATGAAAACTCGAATTTTGAGAATCAATTTTGTGTGTGGCAATTTCATCGTGGACACCCTTTATTCACCACACTCGATTCTCTTAAGGCATCTTGACTCACCGAAGCGCAGAGTAGACCTAATTATTTGATTAAACCTGTTTGGATTTTTTGTTATTTGTTTCAATTTTGAAAGTTATCCGGTGTGTTGCCTAAAAGAGCATTTTAGTTCCACACTGATATAAAACTTAATTTGTTTTCAAACGTTTCTACCTTAACCTAAAAACAAACAAGTGTCCTCTTTGTAAAACAGTCTTTATAATGGTTCATTCTCAATATTCAGCAAACGGACAAAAATGTTTATGTTTGATTTTGCAAAATAAATATTATCTTGCCCCGTTATTTTTGCGTTCGCACGACACAAACGAAACATATATCCAAAATGTTGACACGGACTTCAATCAATATTTGCATGTCCTTTCAGCTGCCGGTTGACCGTTTGTTATTTTTATCCCAAAACTTCCGGTTCACCTTGGGTATGGAAGTGAAAATCAATTTCGAAAACAAACATCAACCGGAGAAAATCCAAGCTCAATAACTTAATCTCTGCATTGTCCTCGAACACACACACACACACAGGTGATGGCGAGTCTAACACTGCGTGTTTTGAAATGGAATTGAATTTACAGCGCAAGTTATGAATGAAGAACGACGTTCATTCATTCGGTTAATTTCATTCATTCAGCCAGTGGCCTTGGTTGGGCCAGCAGTAGCACTCGTGTTGACTTGTTTTAATTAATCCGTTCCGGTTCAATTGAATTACATCACATACACATACATGGACTCCCTTGGAGGATGGATGCCCTCGAAGAACCAAAATGTGAGAACGTCTTTCCACTGATCTCTATGCTTCTTCACTCGGCTTACGCTTCACGGGAAGCATAATTGTGTTTAATTGAAATAAATAATAAAGAGATTATTCAAGATATACACGAAGCGCAATTGCGTGTGGAAACTGAAGTAAACAACAAAAGAAAGTTAACATGTGTGTCAGATGCCAGACCACGCTGCCGCAGCAGTTATGATTTGCGTAAGACGAGGTCCACTCGAATGGGAATTTAATTGGAAGATACATTAACTTGGTTGACTTATCGACTTTTCAATTAAACTTTGTCTCCTCGCGGTAGTGCCGGAGTTGAAACAATGGTCGAACGCATGGAAGCTCACGTATATAATATAGGATGAAGTAGAGTACTCGTAATTGATTTCATTCATTGATTTCTTGGTCTTGAAAACAATTTGATAGACAGAGATTCATCAAATAAACGTTTGCTTACAGCCTTCTGAGAACATTGAAATCGGCATCCTATTGATCCCGAAAAACAAACAACAAACCACCGAACCAAGAAATGGGAAACTCAATACAAGCTCATCAATTTTCCTGTCCACACGAAAGCAAAAAATTCCAAGTATTTGACTCTCCGTTAGGCAACCAAAACAAAACAAATGCAACAGAATAACATCGTCAGCGTCCGTATGAAGGCTTGTTTTGACCCGGTGCGCGTTCCAATACATCATCATCAGCAGCAGCATCATCAATATCAGCTACCAAGCAGCACCGCCGCTCCTAGAACGTTGATCCTTTAGTGGTGCCGACTAACGAAACGAACAGCAAGGAACTATCTAATTTGATGCTCGCTTACATGACCTGCCCTCCATTTGTCACTGGTATCGGATTTCAAAATGTGAATTTCATGCCTCTTTCGGAGCCCAAAAAGGAACCTTTCTCCAGAATTAGCCCGATCTTGAGCACGCAATGTGGTTTTCATGTACTCTCTATAATCTCCCAACAATGTTGTTCATCCAGTTCTGCCGAAAGTGCAAGATCGAATAACCGCAATCGGTTGTAATTAATATACAAACTTTTTTTTTATCTCCTACATTTCTAGGATGACACTTTCTTAGCTACTGGATTTTCATTGATTCCTTCAACTCATCTTCTAGGACCGACCATCATGTTGCGGGGAGCGAAGGGTCGACTCAACTTTCTCCCTCTGATGCTACATATTCCAAATCATTACGCTCACAGAAGGGCAAAGAAATTCGATGCCCTTCGATGCAAACAAGTTTGTCCAACAAGCATTGCACACGAATAAAAATCATGCCCGTCGTCAAAAATACTCGCACTCAAAGTTGCCTAACAAGTAACTCTAGACCTTTGCTGCCGGGAGCCTTCCAATTTGCTTTTATTGTAATAATTTAGTGTCCCTCGGTGACCAATAAGCACACAGTTAGATGCCCTGATCATACGCGAGCTGGAATGTTCGTTATTCGACGCTTTTGTCGCGTTGTTAATTTCGTGTCGATTTTTGAATAAACTGGTACTTTCACTATTTTACGATGTAGGCAATAAATTATTCCACTGACCTCCGGTTCGTCCTTCTTCCCGCTCTGGCTCAAGTCATGCAAATTCTCCAGCACCTTCGTGCAATAAAGTTTCTATTCTGGTGAAATGCATTCTGGAGGCATTTCTTCGGTTCGCCACACTCTGGTCTGGACACACATTTCGTCCTTGCAGTTGGGAGCCCAGCCACCACCACCACCGGTGCAAAGCAATATTGGCCCGTAATAAAAGTGGAAACTCGTGTGAGTCTGGCCGTATCAAGGAACTGACGAGTATTTGCTCTAGGTTGTTTACAAAGTTGATGTAAATATGCGTTTATGAGTTTATTACCGAGGAATGTGTTTTCAAAGTTGAACAACAACAGATCGTAAAACCTTAGTCCTCGGAGGCTTGGTGTGTGAATGTAGTAAAACCAGTGAGGGGTTTTGTGCAACAGAGCGGACGGTGCTGAGTTCTGTGAAAGGTGTGTAACGACGTTGTGTTCCGTTCACTGCAACAGGGATTGAAAGTTTTTTGTTTCTGTCACTCAAAATTGATTTTCAGAAGAAGATAATTCTCAGAGTATGATTTTGTACTCTGAATGTATTTCCCAGATAGCTGGTAACGAACTAAACGAACTTGCTACGCTTGCAACTAAATGAATGAAAATATAATAGAACTGGCGCTTTTATGGTTTTTTTTAAGGAATGAGTTTTGTTAAAATATTTTCGTTTGCTTAATTTCTACCATGGTTGTTTTGTCTGTGTTGAGGCATTTCATTGACAAAACATTTATCTTCAAGCTATGTCGTATTCTGTCAGTTTGAACGTCATTTTCTCTTGCATAACATCAGACTAACTTCTTGTGCATATGTAGCAGATTTTAGATGGTGATCTGGTAGGACATTTAAAGATCCTTAAGATTTTCAAGTTAAACTCAGATGTTAAAACAATAGAAGACTGGATGACAACGAAGACAAACTACGACGTTCCCTTTAAAGTGGTTAAATCAAGCCGCTATGTATGGGAGTCTGGTGGACCTAGTTTGCGTCCAGGCTCCATTGTGTTTTACACGGATGGGTCAAAAATGGGAGAAAATACTGGAGCCGGGGTTTATGGCCCTGGAATCAGGAAAGCTATACCAATGGGACATAGTCCAACGGTATTTCAAGCAGAAATTTATGCCATTATTGAATGTGTGAATATTTGTTTAACGAGGAAATACAAAGTCGAGTTATTAGTACGAGACACTGAAGAAGTCTGCACATTGTAGACGAAATACGCGTATCTGTCGAAGATAAGCAAAGGTAGTTGGAATTAAATGGAGATTACTAATTTTTCTTCTAATTTATAGAGGAAATACAGATTTGCAAAGATCTGCATTTTTTCCGATAGTCAAGCAGCTCTCAATGCGCTTAAAGCTTGCACATGTAAATCTAAGCTAGTATGGGAATGCATTCTATCTTTAAGACAATTGGCCAGTAGGAACGAAGTTACTTTATACTGGGTGCCCGGCCATTGTGGTATTGAAGGAAATGAAAAAGCTGACAGCCTAGCAAGAGAAGGTTCAGCATCAAATTTAATGGGTCCGGAACCATTTTGTGGAGTCCCAGTGTGCTCTGCCGACTGAAATAAAATATTGGAAAATGTCCATGATAGAATCAAACTGAAACGCCACGGATACATGCAGACAAGCCAAGAGATTTATAAGACCAAGTGCTGTAAAAGCCTGGATCTCACGAAATCTTACATAGTAAAAAAGACCTTCGGGTAATTATTGGTCTGTTAGCTGGTCACTGCCCGAGTAGGTATCACCTAAACAAAATTGAATGAATTCAATTCACAGAATGTCGGTTTTGCCAAACTGAAACTGCAGAACATATACTCTGGAATTGTGGAGCATTATTCAATCAAAGGATGTCAATATTTGGAAAGGGGTTGCTAGAGCCCTTCGAAATTTGGCAAAACGATTCTGTTAGGGTATTCGACTTTATAAAACAAGTCGAGCCTAACTGGGATCAGGGGCTATGTCAATCAATGTCCATCACACCTTAATTGTGACATGATATTTGACTTGCACCAAATCAAATATGGGTCATGCAACAATAATCCTTATGAATGGATGCAGTTGTGTTTTGGCTCTACAGAAAAGAAAAAAACATGTAGCACTGGGGGTAACTCAAGCATATCCATTCTTGCCTAAAAAGGGGTTTAAACTTTTATCAGAACACTAGCTGATCCCGATGCGAGCGTTGCTACGCTTGCAACTAAATGAATGAACATTACATAGAACTGACGCTTTTTTTTCTTTTTTGAATGAGTAGATAGAATAGAAACATTTCTTGCATTCAAAAAACCCCGCATACCAATTTTGGTTCCATTGGCTTGATTTGTTCTTAAGTTATGCAGAAATTTGTGTTTCATTTGTATGGGAGCCCTCCTCCCTTTCAGAGGGGGGAAGCGGTCTCAAACAATCATAAAAACCTTTCCCAGCCCCAAAAATCCCTGCATACATATTTTCACTCCGATCGGTCTGACAGAAATTCATTTTTGTATACATAAAAATCCTGCGTCCACTAACCCCCACATGCCAAATGTGATTTTATTTACTTGAATAGTTTTCGAGTTGTACAGAACTTTGCGTTTCATTTGTATGGGACTTCTCCCCTTTCAGATTGCAGAGGGGTCTCAAACCACCATAGAAATATGCCTCTCCTTCAAAAAAATCCACAGAAGGCAGAGGAGTCTAAAATCACCATAGAAACATTTCTCCGCTTCAAAAGCCAGCATATGCCAAATTTGTTTCCATTTGCTTGATTAGACCTCTAGTTATGCAATAAATTGTGTTTCATTTGTATCGGAACCCCCCCATCATAGATGCATTTCTCTCCTTCAAAAACCTTCGTCTGTCAAATTTGGTTCCATTTACTTAATAAGTTCTGGAGTTATGCAGAAGCATTTGCGTTTCATTTCTATGGGAGCCCCCCCCCCATTCAGAGGTCGGAGGAGTCTTAAACCACCATAGGATTATGTCCCTCCTTCAAAAAAATCCACACGCCAAATTTCATTTCAAATGATTTATTAGTTCTTGAGTTATACAGAATATAGTATTTCATTTATTTGAGAGCCCCCCCGCCCCTCAGAAGGCAAAAGAGTCTCAAATCACCATAGAAACATTTCTCTCCTTCAAAAACCTCCATATGCCAAATTTGGTTCCATTTGCTGGATTAGTTCTCGACTTATGCAAACATATGTGTTTCATTTGTATGAGAGATCCCCCCCCTCCACTTTCAGAAGACGGAAGGGTCTCAAATCATCATAGAAACATTTCTCTCCTTCAAAAACCTCGATATGACAAGTTTGGTTCCATTTTCTTGATTAGTTCTCGAGTTATGCATAAATTTGTGTTTTATTGGTATGGGACCCCCCCCCTGTAGAAAAGGGAGGGAACTCACATCAGCATTGAAACAGTATTTATCTTCAAAAACCTCCTCATGCTAAATTTGGTTCCATTTGCTTGATTAGTTCTCGAGTTATACAGAATATTGTATTTAATTTGTATGGGAGCCCCCCTTTTCAGGACAGGGAGGGATCTGAAACCATCATAGAAACTTTTCTTGCCTTGAAGACCTCACGCACGCTAAATTAGGTTTCTTTTGCTTGATTAGTTCTTGAGTTATGTAGAAATGAGTGTTTCATTTGTATGGAAGCACCCCTTTCCAGAGAAGGGAGGGGTCTTTAACTATCATAAGAACCTTTCACGGCCCCAGAAATCTCTGCATACAAAATTTCACGCCGATCAGTTCAGTCGTTTTCGAGTCTGTTAGGTTCAGACAGACAGACAGACAAAAATCAATTTTTATATATATAGATGCTGCTTTCTCTACAAAATACACATTTTGTGTTTTAGATACCTAGATAATGCTCTTGTTTGGTTGAAATTTCTGTTTCATTTGTATGAGCCTCCCCCCCTCCTCCACTCCGGAGAGGGGATGAGTCTCTAACGACCATAGAAAAACATCCTGCCTCCAAAACCCTCTCTCACATGCCAAATTTGGTTCCAGTTGCTTGATTAGTTCTCAAGTTATGCACAAATTGATGTTTCATTTGTATGGGAGCCCCCCCCTCTCCTTATAGACAGGGAAGGAGTCTCGAACCATCATAAGAACCTGTTCTGGCCCCAAAAACTCATGCATAAAAAAATTAATAACAGTAGGGATAATGCTCATTTTGCGTTGAAATTTGTGATTCATTTGTGTAAGAGACACCGCTTCCCCCCCCCACCCCCGGAGATAGGATGGGTTTCTAACCACCGTGGAAACATTTCTTGCTTTCAAAAACCTCCACTTGCCCAATTTGTTTCCATTTGTTTGATTTGTTCTCGAGTTATGCAAAAAAATCTCAAAAACCCGTGCATGCAAATTTTCATAACAATAGGAGGAATTCTCGTGATTGGTTTAAATTTGCGTTTAGTTTGTTTGAGATCCTCCCCTCCCTTACCTCTACCAGAAAGAGGAAGGATCTCGTACCACCATAGAAACATTTCTCGCCTTCAATATCCCCACATTCCCCATTTTTGTTTCCATTTGTTTTCTTTGTTCTAGAGTTATGCAGATATTTCAGTTTCATTTGTATGAGAGCCCTCTTCTAGGAGATGGAAGGGGTTTCAAATCACCGTAGAAACAGTTTTCGTCTCCAGAAAACCCCACATGCCAAATTTGGTTCCATTTGCTTAATTAGTTCTCGAGTTATGCAGAAATGTGTTCTTCATTTGAATGGGAGCCCCCCCTTCCAGAGATGGGAGGGGTTTAAAACTATCGTAAAAACCTTCTCCAGCCCCAAAAACTCCTGTATACAAAATTTCACGCCTTTCGAATCAGTAGTTTTTAGAATGAGTTCTTGACTAAGCAGGGGTTCAAACTTTTATCAGAACATGCTTCTTACCCGAGAAATAAACGTTTTGTGTTTTAGTAACCTGGATAATTCTCATGTTTCATGTATAAATTTGTGTTTCACTTGTATGTGAGCCTCCTTTCCAGAGGTGGAGGTTTCTCAAACCACCATACAGTCATTGTCTTTAAAACCCCCTTTTTAGAGGGCGGAGGAGTATCAAACTTCCATAGAATCAAACTATCATATCATCATTTCTCTGCTCCAAAAACCTCCACATGCCAAATTTGGTTAAATTTGCTTGATTAGTTCTCGAGTTATGCAGAAATTTGTGTCTCATTTGTATGAGAGTCCCCATTCCCGATTGAGAAGGGGTCTCAAACATTCATAAAAACCTTCCCCAGCCCCAAAATCCCCTGTTTACAAATTTTCAGGGAGCTCAAACCACCATAGAAATATTTCTCTTCTTCAAAAATCTCCACCTGATCAACTTGGTTTCATATGCCTGATTAGTTCTCGAGTTATACAGAATTGTGTGCTTCATTTGTAGGGGACCCCCCTTTTCAAAAAAAGGAGGGGTCTCAAGTAACCTTAGAAACATTTATTGCCTTCAAAAACTTTCACATGTCAAATTTGGTTCAATTTGCTTGATTTGTTCTTGAATTATGCAGAAGTTTATGTTTCATTTGTATGGGAGACCCCTCTTTCAGGGGGCAGAAGGGGTCTTAAATTACAATAAAAATATTTCTTGCCTCTAAAAACATCCATCTGTAAAATATGGTTTCAGTAACTTGAATTCTCGAGGATTTCAGAAATTTGGGTTTCATTTGTATATGAGCCCTCCTTCCAGAAAGGAGAGGGGTCTCTTATAACCTTAGAAACATTTCTCGCCTTTAATAACCTCCACCTGACACCTTAAAGAGGGTGGAGGATTCGCAAACCATCATAGAAACATTTCTCTCCTTCAAAACCCTTTATCAGTCAAATTTGGTTCCATTTACTTGATGAGTTCTCGAGCTATGTAGAAATTTGCGTTTCATTTCTATGGGAGCCCCCCTCTCCCCCCCATTCAGAGGTCAGAGGGGTCTTAAACTGGTAAAAAGAATATGTCTCTCCTTCAAAATAATCCACACGCCAAATTTGATTTCATTTGCTTTATTAGTTTTTGAGTTATACAGAATATTGTACTTCATTTGTTTGAGAGCCCCCCCCCCCCTTTTAGAAGGCGTAGTCTCAAATCACCATAAAAATATTTCGTGCCCCTAAAAACTCCACATGCTAAATTTGGTTTCATTTACTTGATTATCACTCGAGTTATGCAGAAATATGTGTTTCATTTGAATGGGAGCCCCCCCCTTTCCAGAGAAGAGAAGGGTCTCTAACTATTTTAAGAACCTTTACTGTTCCTAAACACTCCTCAATACAAAATTTCACGCCGATCGGCGTAGTAGTGTCCGAGTCTATAAGGTTCAGGTAGACAGAAATTCATTTTTATATGTATCTATAGATAACTGCCTCAAGAGCGCAGGTAAGATTGCTCAGTTATCACCAACAAAATCAACGAAATTCGTTTCTCTAATTGTTTATTTATCACCCACTGAAATAACCGAACCGAGCATTTCAGCAGCCACAACTCATCGATCTTCCTTACAGCGCTCAGTCGATGCCATATGGATACCACAAGAAAATGAATTTTCAGAAGAGAAAGCCATCATTCATCCGCGCCGGGTGGAATGTTACCGCTACGGGTTGAACAGAATAGTCAAATTTCAAAGGACACGCATGTTTGCTTGAACCCGAAAATCTTCACCATATTCAAATTTCACGGCTCAATGGCAACGTTTGTTCTAGCTGTGGCAAATTCCAGGAATTCCACATGAAATTTTGTTCGGGAAGACTCAATAAATTAAGAACACCGCCATCCTAATCACTTGAGCACGATTTACGCGATGGAAAGGGGTAATTATAACACTCGAATCATCAATCGCTGAGATTTCTGTGCTGCCGTGTCTAAATGGTTTAATTAAACAAACAACGGCGTACTCTTCCTGCTCAAAATGATAAAAAAAAATCGAATCTGGAACGAAAGGGGGAACAAACCTCTTTCAGAGAATGAACAATTATGATTGACACTGTTCTGCAAGCACTCTCAATTTGCTACAATTTAACTCTCATCCTCCACGGGGACACGAAAACCTCCCGCAGAGTCAGGACACGAGCCGCGAAGCCATGATCAATCTTCTTTCCGCATCTCCTGACGGGGAATAGCACGGTCCCAAACATCCGGTTGTTGGTCCATCCGGCGTCTCCTGCCGGGCCTTGTTGTCAAACATGCCGATAAGCACGTGCGAGCGCGAGTTTCTTGCCGATTGTTATCGTTCCCACTTGTGAACTGATGAGACGATTATGGGTGCTGCTGAACAGGGGGAGTGGAAGGTATCATGCTGAAGTTTGCATAATATTGAAGAATGCACGAATGCTGCGTGTTATACTGGAACAAAGACTTCCGTGGAGAGGGCAAAATATTGTCTCCTGTCTCGCGTGCTGAAGTCACGTGAGGGAAGAAGAACATTTTATTTTGCATTGGGTCACTTGTTTGACGAGAATGTTTCATAAGCCTTTTTCATCTTCCTGAATTTCACTACTATAGAGCCAGCAACTTTTTATGAGCTAAGCATTTAAGATATCTTTATTGTTGAGTTATATGCGACCTAAAATAGGTATTCTAGTCAATATACGCCGATCCACCTCTTTGAAAATGCGCAATGTATGTAGGGTAGGGGACGGCTTAATCAGGGGTGACTGTTTTAATCAGTTGTTAGGAAATGGAACTAAAGCTCCTACATTTTCCGAATTATTTCACTTTTAATGATACGAACATAAGCTCTATCAATCAGACTAATGATTCGATGCTTAAATCATGATTGATAATCAATTTATTACGGTCGTTTTGAAGATTAAAAATACATCATATAGAAAACCATCAGTTTTGTACCTGCTAAAGAAGTTCGCTGAAATTTCGCCTTTGTGGATTTTGCATTTGTTCGCTTGTACTGAAGGGAATGTTTTCATTAGCTCCTTTTCACATCTAGGCTTGTTGTCAGAATGTGATCGAGTTAAATTTATTTCATATTTAGGTGATCTAAAATCACTATTTATTTCATGATTCTTCCAGCCATTTGATCTATGCTTATGATTATAGACGCTCAGAACACCCTCTCTTTCATTTGTATTGCTGTCCCTTTTTTTCTCTAGGAAAAATTACTCAATTTTCGTAAAAAGGGGATCTACTCAATTTTTGAGATGATCCACTTTTTACGAAAATTGAGTAACTTTTCCGTGAGAAAAACAGGGACAGTAATACAAATGAAAGAGAGGGTGTTTTGAGAGTGTACTGTTCATCATCTGGCACTATCATATGCAATATAAAAATATGTTTCGGAGCTGTTCAATTGTTCTCAACGATAAATAATGCTTCGCTGTTTAGCGGCAGCTATGGCATCACTGTTGCTTTTGAGAGAGCTCACGCTCCCGTTTAATTTTACTCAATTTTTGTGAATAATTGTACACTAACTCTTTTTCTCTCACGGAAATGTTACTCAATTTTCGCAAAAAATGAATCTACTCAAAAATTGAGTTGATCCACTTTTTAACAAAAAGTGAGTAACGTTTCCGTCTGAGAAAAAGAGGTAGTATACAATTGTACTCAAAAATTGAGTAAACTGAAACGGGAGTGCATGTTTCCTCTTTTCTATGTTAACCATAGATATAGACTATGGCACGGAATAGCTTACCGTCATGTTCCCTGTCCTTGTTCTCACACACGAATTTCTTAACACAAGGGCACCAGTAACTGTCAAATCTGAGGTGTGACATCACTGTGATTTGGACCATAGCTCAACAGTATTGTAACGTGAGGCCTGCTATATCTTACATTTGTTTGTTTTTAAACGAAGCATCACGCTTGCCGTCACAGTCCCTTATTCAACATTTTCGTGAGATTTAATGAAATAACAACTACACATTACTAATCTAAACACCAATGACAAACTAAAAGTTTGGTCGTGTACGTCTGTCTCATAACCTGCTAGTAGCCCGAGTAAAGTCTAACATCATAAAGATAGCAATTCGAAACCTTATTTTGATATCAACATCAATTTAAAATCAAAATTTGATTTCACTTCACAATTGTCAAATTCTATATCACATTTAGTTTCCATCTTGCTGTAATCTTGCGTCCACTTTTCTTTGAGAAAGGTCGCTTTTTTGTCATTGGCGTGACAGATTATCAACAAAATTTTTGATTTTGCTATCAAAAGGACTGTTCATTTTGCTTTCACTGCACAGTGGTCCAGAATGCGAATTTAGCTGTAAAGATACATTTTCATACATTTTGATACATTTTGATAAAACCGAATTAGAGCATTTTTTTCTACGTAGCTTAGTGTTTTTCAATAAAAACCAGTTATTTTGCTGTAACTTTTTTATTTCAAATTTTTCTGCAAAGTTGTTTTGCCATTGATTCTTGAACAATAAAAGTTACAACTTTTGCTGTGCTGGAATTGTCTATCGGAAGTCGAACAAACGTTATTATGGTTTTTGTAAACAAAATAGGCCTTTTTCAAATGCTAGTTTTTCTAGTTGAGGAAACTAAAAAATATTTTCTTTAACAGCATTTGAAAGGATTTTTAATATTGCATATCATATCTGAAAACTGAAGATAAAAAAATTGAGTAAAACACATTTGAAAAGGGCGTAATTTTATAAGAAAATCGTTAAAAAAAATTTCGAGCCACACACTTTTATTTTTTGCATACGATACAAATTATTTAATCTACAACTTTTCCGAATAATGAATGCCTTTCTTTCTGCAAATAAAAAGATTTTCAAATTCACTGAAAAAAAAGGACCACCCTAGTTTTCATTCACACCAAAAGAACGTCCTTATTAAAAGAAACAACTTTGAGAATGACAATTTTGCTCCATAACTTAAAACTTAGGCTGAAAATGTATCTGAGCACTGATAGCAGGATCTGTTTTAAATTTGAAGTCACAGGAATATATTTTTGCTATCAATCTTGATGTTTTAACCGTTAAAACGACCAAAAGGACAGCAACCTGAGTAATAATTATTGGCAATTTCACAACATCATATTATGTTTTTAATTTGATCTCAAACTCTTCTCGGGAGACGAGTTTGTGATCATAGCAATCGACATGTTTTGGTTGATGGTTTTCGAGAGTGGATGGGTAAAACGAAGGAGCGCGTTGAGGAAATTGACGTTTGCAGCAAATCGTGAACTGGCCTATTTCATTTCGCCTTCCCACACGGATGCACATGCGGAATGTGAGTGCGATTCCCTCACACAATATTGTTGGTAAGGTAACGGGGTGTAATGTTAGCCTAGATCCTTCATTCGGCCTATGTACCAAATATGTCATTAACTCATTGATTATCAACAGAATCATGTTGCTACCAGGATGACCGATTTATTTTGAACGAATTGAGACATTATGATTCAATATATAGTTGTTCACTTTCACGTAATTATCGATTTCCTGAACTTTTAAGACATCATGACTTTTCTGGTTAAGCTGAACAGATTATTGACACGATCTTCGAATGATCTGAATGTAACTAAATTGAACCTGCAACCCGAGCTATGCAGCCAATATGTACAAAAAATAGTCACAAGTTATACACGAACTTTGAACACAGGTAAAATAACAATGATTTAACAAGAAAACCGTAGGCCAAATAATAGAAACATATTATTTTCTATGCTCCCAACTATAGTCTGTTGCTTAGAAAGCGTAGTAAAAATGTCGTTATTGGTAAATTTCTGACGGCCAGTAGTATGTTTTTCAAATGGCTCATTTAAACACAAACCAAGGCAACAAAATCTATGTAGAACAAATTAAGATGTCTTGATTATCGAACGGCTGCTAAATCAAATGTGAAAATCACTTAAGAATTTCTAAACAGTATTATTATAGTTTGATATGTGAAATGTTGTGTTGGGTAGAGCAAATACCGCTGACAACGCCTTAAATCAGAAAAGTAGAGAAAAATTCGATCTAAGAATATAATTAATAACAAATCTATCGAATGGGACGACGTTGCATCCATAAATATACCCAATTTGGTGCTTAAAGACCGACATTACAATCGTATCCCTCGAAAGTTTCTGACTCTATAAAGTGAGTTGTGTAACTTTTCGTAATACATACCACCAAATGGAACTTATCGAAGCAAGTGTACTACTAGTTAAATATCGCTTTTAGCTCCAATACTTAATGAGTTATTATAAAAAAAATTACCCAATCGTTGCATATTAGGTTGAGTCAAGGGACACATACCCCTTGTACAGATTGTGGAGCTGAAGAAAGCATTTTAATGATCGGAAATCAATCCGCATACTTTTAATAAGTCCCTGCAATTGCATGGCTATGCAATTTTCTAAAGCTAATGCTCGTGTCTGAAGGTATGTTCCGATAGATCAGAAGTAAGCAGAGGGATTATCGTCTAAATAATTCTAATTATAGATTACATTCAGTTTTCTGATATGTCCCCGGTGCTGCATAAACTGCTTAAATCCGTCCGGTACTGTGAATTAGGTTGTGGAAAATTTAGAAATTTTCGCTTCTCCATGCATAAAACACACTCATAAGCCCGTCTCGAATGAACTAAAACGTCTACAGCAGACGTACAGTTTAAAGAGACGTTAATAAAATGAATCACACTCATAAGCCTCCCATAACCTGAACTTCCGTTTTTCTAAAAAGTGAGCAACCAGAGCTATTAATATTTGATAATGTCGTTTTAAAGACTGCCCCAGAAAGTATGGACGCAAGTGCCCGGGCGCTAAGGGTATTACAAGGAGTCAATCGTAATGCAGGTACACGGTTGTTTGTGAAAACCCATTAATGGGTAAAAAATCACCCATTTTCAAAAAGCATTCCTAACTGTCATAAAACAGGGGAATTTCTCAATCATGCAATGGGTAAAAAAAAATACCCATTAGAGGAAACCTCATACAATATAAAAATGGTTATATTTTTACACATTAATGGGTGTAAAAATAGTTCATAAACCAAGTGTATCCGGTAAATCGTTGGTGGAAAGTGTAGCTTGTTGAAGTTTTTTAATTTTATGGAAATTAAAATAATATTAAAACTATACACTCTCGGAACAACGCAAGTAAGACAAATGATATTTTGTTGTATATAAGTAATCTCATGCTTCAAAACTATGCTTCCCGATCGTCGATTGTAGAACTTGCGTTAACAATCGTTTTGTGTGCACGGAACATTGAGGAACTGAGAACGAAGTTGGAAGCTGAAATATTGATTTATTAATGTATTCTCAATTTCCCTAACTTTACCAGAAAAGTTATGAATAAAAACAAGAAACAGCATTTTATTTTTATTTATTTTGCATTTATTGATTAAGTACCATAAATACCATGAATTTAAAATCTATCAACCTATTATATCAGCTATATGGAAGAATGGGTGATTTTTTACCCATTTTGGGGAAACCCGGCTTCTTTGCAATGGGTGAATAAATACCCATTTCGTGGCGCAAGCTGCTTTTACCCATTAATGGGTAAATCGAGTTTACCCATTAAATGGGGAGAGGCACTTCTAGCGAAAATGGGTGTTTTTTCGCCCATTAATGGGTTTTTGCAAACGACCGTGTAACCCAACTAAACCTGAACAATTGTGAGATATGTCAGACAGTTCACGAGTCAGCATCGGATATCGCTATAATTTTCGACCCATACCGCATCCCAGCAACTGGATTGCGGACAGGTCCAATATGGCGGCATTATGGATAACGGGCAAGTACCCGGTTCAGGAAGTTGTGTCCACAACAAACGAAGGCTTCGCTGTTGTAAAAGTGAATGGACTATTCTTCTGCAGCTGCCACGCACCGCCAAGGTGGTCGATCGAATAGTTTTCCAATATGCTCGATTGGATGACAAGTGAGCTAACTGGCCTCAATACGTTGGTAATAGCGGAGGACTTCAACGCTTGGGCGCTCGAGTGGGGGAGCCTCACCACCCCAGCCAGGGGCCAGATTCTTCTGGAGACCTTGGCTAGGCTCAATGTGGACCTAGCCAACGTACCTACAATAGAAACGGAGTGGAATCGATAATCGATATAAGTCTTCAGCATAGTACTCCCCGAAGAAATACCGAAAGGTGGTTCTGGAGAGGGTCCAGGGCTTAAGGCACGGATGGGTTTTTAGTGGGTCGAAGAGTTGGTACCCTCATTCCCACACCCTGAGTTCTTCAGGTGTCTGGTCGCAGTTTTTCCATCGCGGCTTAAAAAACCGTTTGGTTAAAAACATGTCAAAATATAAAAACATAAACAATCGAGGGGTCTTTCGACGGAAACTTAATGAAAACATATCGATTTTTAAAGTAAATATGCACTAATTTGTAATTTTTTTTTCAATACAAATTGATTATTTAGTTCCTTAAGTTGATTTTCTTCTCTTTATTATTCCATAAGTGAAACTTGAAAAGAATATGAACAATAAGATTTCAAAAAAAACTTTAATTTGAATCAAATAAATAAGAGAAATTAAAAAAATGACGAGCTGGGCACATTATTTTGCTTATTAGTGCATGAAGTAAAATAAAAACAACAAACATATCCAGTATTGTTAACAATAAATATGAAGAGAGTAATTTAATGTGATGGTGAAAAACAAGAAAACAAAATAGAACGCTAAGAGCCTATATTAACCAATTTAGACCAAGAACAAGAATGCCGATGAGAATGAATCAGCAATTCCGTTCCGATAGGATTCCTAAGAAGATGAAAAGTCAGTTTCCAGCTAGAGATAAGAGAAAACAGTTTTAGTCTTCTTGACACTTACGCATGCAGGAATTATGTTGTTAGATATTTTTCATCATTCAGTATGAGCCGGCGTCGGTGGTGTAGTGGTAAGCGTGATGCTACTGGCACCCCAGTGGGCCTGAGTTCAATCCCTGTCGACGTCGGTGATTTTTCTGGGGCGAAAAAATCTGGTAACGTCTTCCTTCGGAAGGGAAGTAAAGCCGTTGGTCCCGGCTCATGAGTCGTTAGGTAGGGTCCAGGTGGTGGAGTCGTCTCCCTGGTGTCGATGATTGTCACCATGTGAGGAAATAGGCCGACGGAAAATAAATAAATAAATAAAAAAAAAATCATTCAGTATGACCTCTTCTCGTGAATTGCATATTTGAAATAAGGATACTGATATATCTTTTATAAGGGAACGTTCATTAATTACGTCACGCAAAAATTGACTTTTTATGACCCCCCCTCCCCCCCTTGTCACGTTTTTTGTATGGACCTTCAAATTTTTTTGTATGGATCGTCACGTTTTCTCAAATCCCCCCTCCCCTCCTACTGCGTGACATAATTAATGAACCTTCCCTAACTAGTGGCTAGGCATATTTGCAAGCGTGGCATGAGCGTGATCAGCTGCCCGAAGTTGCTACTCCTTTATATCCAGATCAGCTGTAATTGCACTGAGTGCCACCAGATAATGCTTAGGACTAGAGCCCGATTCAAAGTAAACTTGAACGCATTCAAGTGATCATAACTCAAGAATTAAACAACATAAACGGTTGATCAAAACTTCAATCAAAAGGATATTTATTTAGTTTACAAATGATATATAGCAAGTTATTACATTTTACTGTTTCGAACGAACTGTCACACTTTATTTGTAAGCGATGCCATCATGATCTGCACAGTCGCTGGTGACACTGCAAAAAAAGAACCACTTTAAACGAATTTGTTGTGCATTTCTCACTTTTTTACCGCATCCTCTAAGTTTTCGCTTGACAATTGCCCAATATTTTTCGATCGGTCTGAACTCAGGGCGATTCGGAGGATTAATCTCTTTGGCGACGAAATTAACATTGTTTTCAGCATACAATTCTACACACAGTGAATAATGATTGTTAGAATTAAAAAAAAAACATTGCTAAATTGAGAAGTTTCGTTGGTTTTTTGTTTCGTAGAAAGCGGTTTGCTTTCACAAACAAAAACGTATGATCTGTCAAATCCTAATTTTCTTGCTTGGCACGTTTAAAAGTTTCAAAACTTACAAAATGAATTGTAGAACTGTCAAATTGAAACCGCGGCATCGTTAAAAATGAAGGCAAATTATTTTTATTCCAAAATAAACTTGCAACGAGAAGGTTTTGTGTAATAAAAAAAAATATGCCTTTTGTATTGATATAAAAAATAGTTTTGAAATTAAAAAGTTTATTTTTCAGATGAATTGTAGAATTTTCAAAACAAAAGCGTGACATGAAAGAAAATTATTTTTATTCCATCAAGTGTCATGTAATTTAAATGAAAGTATGATAGTTGGAGTGAAATAAAAATTGTTGTTACATAAATATTTTTTTATACATTAATTGTTATTTTATATATTCTCCGTGCGAGGAGTAACGATTATGATGTTGAAGGAGATGTTCGCTCATCACCATGAGGCACCAAGAGTGAACAACAATGTTTTTGGCTAGAATTGAAAGATATGAAGAGAAAGTTTTTGATAGTTCCGCTAGTGTGCGGCAGGCTCGGAAACATAGCAGATGTTTTAGGAAAATTGAGCGAAAAGGACATGTGTACAGTGGTACTCGAACCAACGACATTTTTGCCCAACATTTTTTTATGTTAGATGAATCTTTATAACTATCAGAGCATGTCTCAGACAAAATTTAGGTAGAATGTCTGACCGATTCTTTCTAGCACATAATTGCTAGAGATTCTTATATGTTAGTCGTAGAATGTCATCCGCATGTCGTCCACTCGAACGGTAATCCGCATTCGTCCATCATTACGCAGTTCTGAAAACAAGTCGGCTAAACGGTGCTTCGAAGGTACTCCCAAATCAAGAAAAAAATCCTTCAATGTTTGTTTCATGCTAAGTCAACTGTGATCGACCAGCGATTGTAGCATATCTGTCGTATTCCATTATCACCCTTTGCCTGGAAATAATAGAAGCAAAAGAATTACTTACTTTCCGGAACTACTTAAATCGAAAACACAGCCGACGTATTTTTTTTTAAAGAAAACGAACACGAACAAACCATTTTCCTCGCAATTTCCACCCAATGCGTACGAAAGCGAACGGAAGCAACGAATAACGAATTAGATGCGTACGTGTACAACAAGTTTGAAAAATTGCAAACGACGACGACTTGCTTTGTGATGGTGGATTTGACAGTTCTACAATTTTCATTGTAAAAGAAAACAATTTTAAATTTACACTCAGAACCGAAACATAACACTTTCAAATTAAACGAATAACTTTCGTGGTAGGTACTTTTACTTTCAATTTAACGAAAAATTAATACTTTTCAGAAGAAAAGCTCAAAACTTTTAATAAAACAAGATTTGTTTTTTTGTGTGTAGTATCTCTTTAGAGAAGTGGCTAGCCAGCTGCTGGGACAGTCAAAACATAACGTTGGTCTTATGTCGTGGAATGAAGGGTAAAATCCGCTTTTTCGAACACTCTTTAATGTCAACCTTCGACGTCATTGTGTGAGATGAGATGTGATGGAAACCTTGGTTTTAAGGCCACAACTGCAGATTACTTACCAAACCATTAGTTTCCGAGCAAACTTACCTGCAAAAACAAATTTATACCTAGAAGGGACATCTCGATGACCAGTTGACAGTTTAAATTTTCGTCCGGGGATTTATTTATAATCCATTTTGACAAATGTTTCGTCATCCATTAAAATACAGTCACCAAATTTCGTCAAAACTCGTTCGTATAGTAATCGTGCTCGCTTTTTGGCCACTAAATTTTGTTTCAGGGAGCGATTCGGATGTTTACTGGTACAAAAAACTAACATCCGTACACACCGTTAACTTTGGGAATTTGAACACTTTTCCCAAGTAGCACACAAAACATCTTTTAAGAATGATTTATAATTGTTTGTATTATAAATGCATTATAAACGTATTGCAAAACATGTCAAATTTGGAGCGGTTTGTAACTCTCGAATTCTATATCGCTCTGACAAACGGTCGAGCTAAAAATACTTTTTCCACTGCTCCAAGTGCTTACTACTTCATTATCGTTCTTAAAAACATGTTTCCATACATTTATAATACATAAACATTACAAGATTTTATGGGCAGTTCTATATGCTGTTGAAATTACATTACATAAACCTTGTTTTGCAAAACGTGTTCTTTTTACTCCTTGCGATGAACATTGTGGTTTCACTGACAACGGGAAGCATCATACTCAGAATTCACTTTTCAACAATCTGAGTTGGCTTAGCAAAGAAGCTACAAACCTATCACGCCAAGGACTAGTGTTCAAATCCTACGCTTGGTGTTATTATATTTTTGTATGAGGATAGTTTTTTTTTTCATTTTATGTTTTATAAGGCTTCACTTTTTGCGCTTTTTGCGTCATATTAAAGTATGAATTAAAGTATTATACACCTAAATTTATTACCTATTTTTGTCGTTTAACAGTATTTTAAACTTGTTTAATACAAGCTGTGTTGCTTGGGTTGCAATTTTTGAGACAAATTACGAAGGACTCTCATGATCCATAATTTCGAGATGCGTCGATCATGCCTGTTAAACGTTTTTTGTTTCAACCACCCGGGACGCGGTGGTGTATTAAACCGTGCGTCCAGATTTACTTTGAATCGAGCTTTAACATATGTTCTCAATGTGTAAAAATTGGTGATCCTAAATGAAGGTAATATTCAAAAAAGGAAAGCGTAGGAATGTGTTGACGAAATATTTACTCTATTGGATGCCGAGAAATGCTTTGCACACCCACGAGAAATCACTGGCATGTCGACTAAGGTCTGTATCCACATTAATCCGGACACCTTCAAATCATTGCAACTTTTGAAGTATTGCACGTAGGAATGAAAAATTTCACTGTGGTAAAGCTGAAAGTCTATGATGAAAAAGACAATGATTGATGTTGACATTTCATGTTTAGTATTCAAGATGGCGACGAAAGAAAAACAAGTGCGCGAGCGAATCCTGACTTGTCAATACGGGACCTTGCAAAAACATTCGATTTGCCTGAATCTACTGTTCACGATGTACTCAAATCATTTTCGGAACGTTTGACGGTGGAGAGGAAACCGAGAAGTCACAAAAGCATTGGACGCGCTGATCCTGTCATGGACCGAAAGGTGAAAAGGATATCAACGAAAATCCCAAATCTCTCCATTCGAACGGTGGCTCGTAAAATAGGGATGTCACCTAGTTTTGTCCAAAAATCAAAACAACGTTTGGGACTTAAGTCGTATAAAGTAAAAACAGTTCCAAATCGCGACGACAAACAGAACTTGGCAGCAAAATCACGGGCTCGACGTTTGTACGGCGAATATTTGACGAAGTTTTCAAGCGTTGTAATGGACCATGAAACTTATGTCCTGGAGAATTTCAAGCAGCTTCCAGGGCTGGCTTTTTATTCTGCTATGGCCAGAAATGCTACAGCTGAGCATTTCAGAACAAAGAAGGCATCGAAATTTCCCAAAAAATACCTTGTGTGGCAAGCAATTTTCACGTGTGGCAAAAAGAGTAAATCTTTCGTCACTACAGGCACAATCAACAAGGAGATCTATCAGAAAGAGTGTCTGCAGAAGCGATTGCTACCTTTCATCAAAAGTCACAAAGAAAAACCTTTGTTCTGGCCCGATTTGGCATCATGCCACTATGCTAAAACTGTGATGGAGTGGTACCAAGCAAATCAAGTGAACATTGTACCAAAAACCTCAAACCCGCCAAATTGCCCAGAGCTACGACCAATCGAGAGATATTGGGCTCTGATGAAGCGGAAGCTTTCTGGAAAGATGCAAGGAATCAAACTCATGAAACACTTCCAGCAAGTTTGGTCAAAGACGGCTTCTACGATTTCTGAAGAGTCTGTACAAACCCTAATGGACGGAGTTAAGCGTAAAGTTTGTAAATTTTATGCAAATACCGAATAACTATGTTTTGTTTTGACGAATTGTTAAAACACATCCCATGAATCTGAGATAAATAACTACGACGGAAATATAATGCGAAATTTATGTTTTATTCTTGTTTTGAGGTGTCCGGATTATTGCGAATACAGACCTTAAGAGGATTGGGTTGGCGGCAGGGTTCATTTTTGGTAAACGATGCGCCGAATTCTTGTTAACCTGTTCAGATTGTTCTCCTTTTAGATTGTTTGAGGAGATCCAACATAAATAAAAGAGACTAATAATCGATATTGTCAGCATAATAGTGTATTTTTTTGGCAATATAATTATATCAATCTTCAGAGTTCCTCTTACAACCAGTTCCTATTGAGTTAAATCATAAAAACAACTGCAACCCCATCCTGCACTAATGATAGAACGAAGTGCGAAATGCTTAGCAGGAAATCACTGATTAAGTCATCTCTGACACTCGTTGAAACACTGAACGGCGTGCTTGGTCGCAAAAGAGCATAACTAAAGACTGCTAGATAAGCATTCAATGATGAAGATGATCGTTTATTGCACCGAAAACAAGTTATGAATACAAATGGGACACGTGCCCCGGCGGTGGAAAAACGTGCCCGATTGTCGCAAAATTTATCCTTAAATCTAGACAACAATAACAACAAAAATGATGCCGAAAACGACGGCGACGACACGATAACAGCCCACACAGGCCGCCTGGGTGAGGGAACTTGATTGGGCCACCTTTGGCACGATCCAACCAGCTCGTGAATGCTTGAATGGATAACCCCTTTTTGTCGCTATGTGATTGTTGGTAAATTTGAAACAGAAACAAAAATAATGATGCGTTATGCGTGTTTATTAGTATATCCAGAGGGAAAAGGGTGGAAAGCACTGGCTGAGAGTTTGGCGAAGAAAAATAGGGGAAGTTGTTGGTTGAGAGGGTGGAACTATGTCGTAGCAGGCGGCTTAGACGAATCTGTGATAAACCAATATTTTTATGTTGAATACGATTTTAAGTATGACATATGAACCAGTCTATCACTGACACAGTCTACGCGCACATCGTCTGTTCGGCCACACTCAACATCATTAAAAGTAACAAAACAGAAAATATCAAAATATACGTCGTTGTGGCAATCGATGACGGCAGGAACGAGATGCGATGCTGTGGCCGTAAATTTCTCAAAGGGATCATCTGGTAAACTGTGCGATGTCCTGCTGGTATCAAATTGACTAAAACCAGGACTGGGGTTGTTTTGTTGCTTTCCAAATCATTAAAATAATCACGTTTGATTAGGAAGTGACGTTCTCTAGCTTCAATGGCTTTTGTGCGAAAATTGATCATCTGAGACTGTCGAATGGTGCGTTCTTTGTGTGCATCATGCTTGAGAGCGAGATCAAATGATTTCCTTCCTAACCCTGTAGACCTGTGGGTGAGGAAACGAGTCTTAATTGATGACCGCTTCGCTAGTCAGCACCGTCTAGATCTTGAAGAAATCGCACAAGTCGTTGGAGCACTAATGGTAGCAATAACGAAACAAACATCGTGTTGCTCAATGGGTCATAACGACCAAGCTCGCAATAGTGTGAGCAATCAAATTTATTCCATTATTTCAATTACGACCAATTAACTGGTCTACAATATTTAAGGTTAAATATTGTGACTCTTTACACTCAGAGGTCGGCACAAATTGATTAGATGAGTTGCCTTCGACGAAGTCAGATGATGCCGCACTCTTGAGCCACTGTTCAGCGGATGTTGTTCGTTAAGATCGAACTGATGCGATTTTGAGATTGCTGCATTATTAGATGGGTGATGAATTTCAAGTGACTATTTTCAACACGAGAGAGTATTTTTTTTTCTTTTTCTTTTAAATCCGCAATCTTCCGTGAAGGTTTTTACTACGACTAGCCATAAAACCATAACGACATCATTTAAACCCAAGAACAAGATGTATCTTTGACAGCCGAGAAGCCAAGGTCACTTCAATGACAAACCATAAAACAATTAATGCAAGCAACCAAAGAAAACATGCAAAGAATCGAGAATGTACGGTTTTGCTGCACGCACAATTTCCAGCAAGATTTGGTCAGCCTCATGTTGAGACTCGGGGATCTTGTCACCACAGAAGTCCGATTTGCTCTGGCCATACTGCTCATTTCTCTCAACCTGACTGACCCTGAGCAGATTGCAGCAGCTCAACGGAGCATCATCGTGTTGCAGCAATTGAAATCTCGTTTTTCCAAATTAGATTACCATTTTCGTTGGCGAGCTACCTTTCCTTCAAACGCATCTACCTGTTGCAACCCTATTAAGTGATTAGGTTTTTTTTTGGGCTTGAATTCTGGACCCTTGCTTGTATGGATGTATGTAGATTAGGAACCTGACAATGAACCATACATGGCCAGGCGAGATGTAAGCTAATTGTTGCTCTTGGGACGATTGTTCCCCAGGGGAATGGAAGAGGGAGTTGAGAAAAGACAGAAATCGATACCGAAATGGACACCTTTGCGGATAATCAGATCGGTCAACACTGTAGCAGTGGTCGGTAATGAAATTAAATATTTATAAATATTAATCCATGTGACCATTTTCTGTCATTTGGGCGAGGGAAGTGTTGTGATTTTGTTTGAACTCTTGGAGAAAGAAAGGTTCGAAAAAATAAGCCGGTGCAGGAATTATCCCAGCTCTACGTCAAATGAAGAATGATTTCAGCCGGTATTTGTTATTATTGCTGGAAAATGAAAATAAAGACAATGTAACTGATACCTTTTAGTTTTGATTGTGGAATGGAATCAACGCTGATATACGGTTACGTTCGTATACGGTACGAACTAGTCAACTTGTAGAACACTCTGTTTAAGTTATTCTGCAAGCCAGACAAAAATTGATAGTATTTTAAAAAGTAATTATTGGGATGGGACAATATTTCTGTTTCAGTTTCGAGTGATTTTTGGCAATCTTTCGAATAAAGCTTACACTTAGAACTTTGCACTAGAAGAAGACTGTAAGTCGCATACGCAATAGACCTATCTGTCATAATTAAACTTTTTCTAGTGGAATTTAAAGGAATTTACTCTTGTTCACTAGTGATAGTTTGAAAACGTGTTTCAGTTTTTAATTTAATTTAATTTTATTTTTTTAAATGATAAAGTGAACTTTAAGTTTTCCTAGTTTTCTAATTTCAATTAATTCAATTTCACTATATGCTCGTAAAATTATTTTTTCAAGTATTTTCAAGTGCCTTTCGGTTCTCACAGCAACGGTGCAATACGTCATTCGGGGACACTATATATTTCATGGCCGAGGATTCCATATTAAGGGTATCCATGTATCGATAACAAGTTATCCAGGTTTTTTTTTCCAAATCATATGAAAAATGTTTTATTCAAACAAATGGATGCATTTTTACTTTTGAACTTGAACATTGTGAAGATCGGATGAAATTAATATTATTCGAATTTGCGAGTTTTTATCGAACACTTTTCATCAAGTTCCGGACATGTGATTCCTTACTTTTTTGGATGCCTTATTGCTAATTTTTTTAAACTCCAGGATATTTTCAGGTGCTTTACAGTCTTTTTGACGACCCTCTTCACAATTCTGCCAGGCCAGTAATTCGGTGGAGATGCAAACGTAGTTCGACAAGAAAGCTTGGACGGGCAACTACCGCTCATTGTAGTTGGTACTTCCTAGATGGGTCTGTACTGAAATGCTGATCCTATATGAAATTGAGAGTTGTTCCGGCCAGAACAGTTGAGGGGTACTATCCTTCTGATATAAAATATAAAAGCAGGAACTGCTTCTACAGACACCCAGATAAATAGATTTCTGCAATGATTGTTCCGGTTATGTTGAAAATGGTAGATTTAATACCGCGGGAACATATAGTTTACCATACTAGCTCTTTTAGATCTTACTTCTCCACTTGAATCAACCAGTCTGATTCTAGAAATTAGAAGAAAAATTATTATTTTCCATTTAATTCCAACTATCTTTGCTTATCTTGACATATACGCGTATTTCGTCTACAATGTGCAGACTTCTTCAGTGTCTCGTACTAATAACTCGAGTTAGTCAAGATAAGTAAAGGTAGTTGGAATTAACTGGAAAATACAAATTTTTCTTCTCATTTCTAATTACAAGTATTCCACTAAACTCAAATCCTCTAGGATTCATCTTGGCAACCCAGTCTGCATTGCTTCCTTCCTCCCGTATGACGGTAGTCAGGAACAGACATACAACGTACAGCGTTGTACCAACAATCAATATGTAACTAGCGATTTGAAATTGGTTCACTGTTGTAGAACCCTTGGTCCGCAATTGCTCCTTAAAGCCAGCACCTTGTTATGACTGTATTTGCGCCTTTGTTTTGATTTGCTGTGTTATTTTGACAGAGTATTTGAGAGTGTGTTCATGTGAGTTCATTATAAGGGGTGCATTATTGAGCTTGGGACCGAGTTCTCTGGGACGATGTTCTAGTACTGGACTGAGCCAAGAAAAAATCGTTTTTGTATGGGACCCACTGGCCTTAGAGTTAGCTCCATGGTTGTACTCCTTTAGTCTTGTACGTGAATTTTGGTACTGGATTAAAGTATTTGACAGTTCATAGAACGATCAGCGCACTATGGGGCGGCTCCATACAAAGGTGACCGGATTTTTTTTTGTTTTTCCGCATTTTTTGAAAGTATTCTTGTAAGTTTAGTATAAAATTATTGAACCCAGTAATGAGCTACGTATTCCTGAACAATAAACTTAAACGTTTGTTTTTAATTTTAGGAGTAGTTCAAATGCAAATCAAAAGAAGAATAAGGTTGCTGTGCATAAGATTAAATAGCAGCAGTGGAGGTCTAAGTCCCTCCCCCCTCCTAACCAAGATCTGACCACCCCCTCCATCCACATTTTTTTAAATATGTTTTATAAGATAATTGTTTTATCAATCAGGTATTTTGGTGAAGAATTATTTGTCTACCAAACCTCCCCCTCCCCCCACACAAACTTATCTGACCCCCCCTTTCTCCTGTAAATATTTTTTTCCGTACAAATAAATCATTCAAACTAGTTCAAACTATTTTTTAATAGATTTCCATTATTGATACTGGACACATATCAACATCTTTAACTATGTAAGTTGATGCGTTGTCTCCATTTTTTATACTGCAGGAATGAATATACTACAAAATAAAACATAATTTTCATTGATAAATTGTCATAATAAATTTTATTTATTAACTTTCTCTTAAAACTAAATCAAATTCACAAGCAATTCTACTCATTTTCTACATTTTCATCAAGAGCAAAATCATCATCCAGTTGTTCAACATCATCCATTAATTCGTCTAGTGCATTGCCTTTAGTGTTTAAATTTTCAGAGCTGTCAAGATCTTCGAATACTAAAAGTGATTTTACAACATCTGGATATTAAAGTGATACCTTCTTTCGCATTCTATTACCTAGATTTATTGAACTTATCAAAGGATCAGATGAGTTCATAGCTCGAATAAAGACGTCATGTAGATTATCAACTCGTGACCTTTTCCTAGCATGATGGGTAGGTAGGTAGTATGTAGTTAGTAGTAGGTTGGTAGACATTGTAAAATGGCACATTAACCGAATATTTCCTTTAGAATATAAAAAAAAGGTTATCGTGAATACATTGTAAACTTTTTAGTCCCATTGGGTAGATACAGTTTCCATATGGAATGATAATTTACGGTATCTTTTTACCCATTATTAACAAAAATTATAATTAAGTGGGTTCAATTTTTTAAGACGAAGTTTGACATTTAACAGTTCCACCTTTGAGTCAGTGTTTAATTTGTACGATTTGTTTTGGTTTATGCTCGCATAATCAATAATCGTAGTTAAAAAAAACATTGTTTTCAATAATTGCCTATTTTTTATTTATTTTAATTAACCGTGTTACTTCAACGACAAGTTTAGAAAATTACCTTTTCAACGGTGTATTAAATTTCAAAATTTGACCATTAGTGGCTGAGAAAATTCCATTTGTTTGAAATGCATTTTTTCTACAATTTTCACAATTTTCCTAAGTCTGATGTCTGTGGCGTAATGAGTTTTCATCACAGAGGGCTAAAATTTTGGGAATCTAGGTTTAATCTATCTGGCTATCAAATGGTGTACAAGGCACGTCATTCAAAGCAAGTCAATTTTTCGATTTTTGGCCACCACTTTCCCCATAGCGGAGCGTTGTATGTCTGTCGTAAGTATAATATTAGTGGCTGGATAGTAATGAAGAAAATGAATATATTTGTTGACTCAGGAAGTACTAGAACACCGGTCGATCCCAAGATCGATCCCAAGCTAAATGATTAACTTCAACACACCCTTAAATATTCTTTCAAAATAGCATAGCGAATCAAAACAAAACAAAAGATACTAGTGCCGAGAGGTACCGAAAAGCGGAACAGTACTTCTATATACCTCGGACCTAGGGATTCTACAACAGTGAACCAATTTAAAATCGCTTGTTTCACATTGATTGTTGGTAATGTTGTGGACTCGAAAGGGTTTTTGAGTCCTCTTTCACAGACACAACTCAAACTCTTTCTGCTTCTCGTAGGTCTTCAGGTTGTTCCGTTTCTTGGTACGTTTAATCATTCCGACGCTGGTTCCCGCTTTATTGGCCAAAGCACGTATTAACATTGATTTGTTCTTCCAAATTAGAGCTACCGATTTCTGATCCAGTTTTGGGTTCGAAGATAGGGATTTTCTGCCTCTTCCTGGCAGTTCATCCAAAGAACAGTGGCCCACAAACTTGTTTCTGATTATTTTTACACTCGCGTGATGAATTCCAAAGTGCTTCACCAATGGTCGCGTAGTAGCACCCTTTTCACGTAGCCATGTGTCCAAAACCTTGATTTTCACGTATTTTTTCGATGCGCGACACAAGTAAACAAACGTACAGCATGCTATGCTGAACACATTAAAACCATCACAAATACACACCTACACCGCAAATGTACGTGGATAGCAAATTTTCGATGCATTCCTTATAAAGAAATGACTATGGGAATACTTACTTTTACAGAAAAGGTCACCAGAAGGCTGCTCATCAGCTTCTGATGTACGCAAATATTTCATTTTCATAATAAATCCTTATAATAAATCAATTAGATCTCAGGAACTAAGGGCTGATCCACAATTTAAACGTTCATGTATGCGTTTGCGTTAATTTGACATATCCTATAGGTTTTCTGTAAAAGTTAAGTCAACGAAACGATCAAAGAGGTTCCGGCCATAGGCATATGGCCGATTGTACGACAAATGATCGAAAGACAAAAAGTCGAAAGACAAAAGGTCGAATGGACAAAAAATCGAAGATAAAAGATCGGATGGCAAAATGATTGAATGGACCAAAGATCTAATGACAAGCAAATGGATAGCATTTCACGAGGACAGAAGGCCGCATGGATAAAAGTAGACTGGAGACTGTTCGAATACTGTTTCACGGAATTTAAATATTCCGCGGCCTGTTTACAAATTGCCAACATATAACAAACGCATCGTCACGATGAGAACATATTACTATTCTCAAATAAACAAAGTGCCACACTCTCCTGTGTGAATGGGTTGTGATGGTTGGCTCCAATGTTTGCTAGGTATTCAAAGCATAGCATAACATTGCTATGAAGTGAAAACTTCATTGCCATTCATTTTTTTTAAAGTCGAAGACACGTAAAAGAAGTCAGATACAGAAAGATAAATAAATAGTCAGTTTGATATTGAATTATGTCATGTTGACAGTAGGCATACCAGCCATTCTTCTATAGGCCTTTCTCAAAAGTTGGAGGAGATAAAAACTAGTCATAATACATGTTTATGCAAAAATTACCCAAAATAGAAATTTTCCGCATTGTTATGATACTACCATTCGAAGTCAGATCAAGCTAAGATTTAGAAATAAAACGTTTTATAATAACATGTAAACCTAACAGTAGGTAATGTGCTAGCATTATAGCAAATATGAAACATTAATGGAAGCTTAGATGCGTATTATTTCTAAATCGTTCGATTGTCGTGATACTATAACAATTTTTTATAGAAATTTTTCTAGCTTTCTAGAAAAAATATTTTCAAGAATAGAGAATCTCGAAGAACGTTTCAAAAAGGTCAACAAACAAAAAAGTGCATGTAATGCAATTTTATAATCACTATTACTCGAAACCGGTTAAAAGTTCTTTCAAAAACCACAATCAAATGTAAAAATTATGCAAACTTTGAATATTTTGCCAAAAATTTCTTCTTTTTTAATCACAACTTCTGCGGTAATATTCTCTTCATCATATCATTCAAGTAAAAGTTAGTCAACATGACGTTTAGTAATATTTATGAAATTCAAATTTTTATACACGCCGTTTTCCGAGAATATTTGTTTTTAATATGTTGTTTTATTTTGACAGAATATTTGTTTTTTTTCTAAATTGTTTTTTGACTATCTATAACTTTGCTGAAGATGCCAAATAGATCAATCAAGCCATTGTCGAATTATAATATCGTTTAGACACACAAATCACACTTCTGTAGGCTCTTCTTGAAAGTAGGTTGAGAATGAGAATGTTCATAATGAATGTTTATGAAAAAAATACTCAAGAAAAAACCATTTGCGATTTGACATAAAACTGCCGTTTGAAGTTCGACTTAGCTTAAATATACAAATAAAAAGTTCTCTAATAACATGTGAACCTAACAATAGGCAATGTGTTAGCATTGTAGCAAATATGAAATATAGATGCTATCTTAGATGCTCAATGATATTTTTAAAATTGCGTTAGTGATTGCCTTTTGTTAGTTAAACTTTTGTTATAGAGAAAATTTGTCATGCTCTCTGATTTTTTTTTTAAAGAATAAAACATCTCGAATAACATTTCAAGACGTAAAATAAGTGTATGTTATGCACTATAACTCGCATAAGATGATATGAAAAAACTCGCATAAGATGAACATTTGGCATGATATTTTTTGTTTGAAATTAAAAAGGTCTTTCAGAAACCATACTTAAATGGATAATTTATATATTTTTTGAATGTTTTGCAAGAAACCTTTTTTTTTTTAAATTCATAACTTCTGCGATAAATTTCTCTCCATTATAGGTAAGGCTTGAAAGATGGAACACGATCCGGTTTTTGCTCGTAACATGCCTTATTTTTATTTTTTCGCAAATCCAAAGACATTTTTCAAAAGAAGAACTGACAGGCTCTAACTTTGCTCAAGGAACTGATTATTTATAGTCATCAAAAAAAAAGTTATGGCGTATTTTAGAAATCCATCAAAAATTGCAATTTCAAAAAATGGCTTGTAAGATGGAACACTATTCGTTTTTTGCTCGTAACATGTATAATTTTTATTTTTTCGAGGATCTTTCAAAAAAGGAACTAAACGGTTTTAAGTTTGTTCACAGAACTGATAATTTTTAGTCATCAAAAAATAATCATGGTCTTTTTTCAAAATTCATCGGAAATTGCAATTTCAAAAAATGTATTGTTATATTTCAATTTATTGTTGATTCCATGGCATTTCTAAACATAAAAAATATCATTCATATGTTTTAAAATGAAAAAAAAAGTGTTCCATCTTACAAACATGACGCCATAAACACAAAACATCAAAACATTGTTCCACTTTACGATTTGTTTGGAAATGCCTGGATCATTGAAATACACCAAAAATGCTAGCCAACACAAATGTTAACCTTTTGATATCGATGGGAAATTTCCACTTACTAAACACTAGAAATAATTGCTATTTTAATTATGCCAACACTTTCGAACATTGAAACCTGCAAGAGCTAAATCGAATGAGTGCATTCACTCCAAAAGCAAATGAAAATATACAGCGATTCCACTGGAAAAGAATAGAGTTGAAAAAAAAAGTTGGCCGATTCTGCTCAAAATCGCTTGGTATGTTTTTCATCGAAAATAATTAGACCCGTATTTTTTATTTTTTTATTAGGGTTACCATGTTCGATATAGGGTTACCAGAAAAATCGACATTTTTCGAAATTTTTTATTTAAAAAAATTCATAACTTCTGAACCACTAGATCGATTTGAAATGTTTCTTTATGAATAAAAAGCTCATTACATTTTTACTAAAAATATTGATTAAAATAATTAATGTACTCAAATTTGCTAAAATGGTCAAAATATTAGTTTTTTTAATGATTTTTGAAATTTTGGACCACAACGACTATATATATTTATATTTTTTTATGAAAATTCAAACATTTTTACTTAACATATCAAAAAATTAGAAATGTTCATGGAGCCGTTTTTGTGTTACATTTTTTTTTGAAAATTTCAAGTTTTTTACCCATACACACATGGAATGAGCATCATTTTCTATCACTTCAAAATAACTGCGGGAATCATTTCATTGAAGTTTGCTGAAAATTGTACCACTCGTGTCTATCTCCACTCGTCGAATCACACTTTCCTTCTTCTTCTTCAATGGCATTTCCAAGCTCATTGCATCGCAATTATTGCAGTTCTCAACTTAGTATTCTGATTGCACTTCCACAGTTATTGATTGAGAGCTTTTTAGCCGGCGCTGGTGGAGTAGTAGTAAGCGTGTTCACTTGGCACCCCAGTGGGTCTGGGTTCAATCCCAAACAAGATCGGTGGCATTTTCTGAGACGCAAAATCTCTGGTCACGTCTTTCTTCGTAAAGGAAGTAGAGCCGTTATTCCTGGCTCATGTGTTGATGATTGCGATATGTAGGATACAGGCGGTGAAGTCGTTTTGTTGGCATCGGTGGTTGTCACCACGTGAAGAAATATGCCGACGGAAAGTAATTGAATGAAAAAAATAAATATTGAGAGCTTTCGATGCATGAATTTGTATAATCTGTGAGAAGCACAATAATAACCCATGCCAGGAAGCCAGGAAATTTCCTTCATGACCGGAATGACATCGAACCCGATAAACAAGATACTCTTACCACTGAGCTATCTAAGGTCACAACTTCCAAAGCAATGTTAAACAACAAAGACAAGGATAAGTCAAGATAAGCAAAGGTAGTTGGAATTAAATGAAAAAATACGAGTTTCGTAGTAACGTTTAATCACACGACTCACCGTTGACTGCCTACCATTCGGAGTTGTTTTCCGATGTCCCGACTCCGAGTTGAGGATTTTCCAGGTGCTTGCGCAAAATCAATTCGCGTCATTGCTTTTCGGGGGACGTCATTTTTTTCCAATTTTTGATAAACTGCCAGCGATAAAAATACAACAACAAAAAACACTAAACTTTTTCTACCCAAATTTTCAAGAAAAAATCGTGAAAAAATTATCGCGTTTTTTTCGTGATGCAATTTGATTTGGGTACCCCTTGTTTCGGTTTGTAAATTTTTAGAGGACCTTTAATGCCAGGCAACGAAGGGTTTGATTATCAAAGACTCCTATTTTTGCTTCAAAATACTCATTTACGTTCCTTAAGAATTTTGTCTACAGGGTTTTCCATTTCTAGAAGAGGTTCTGTTCGTATCTTCGCCTTGTTTATCTTCAATGATGGTAGAATTTCCTCTATCTGATTTTAAGTCATAATATGTTTGTTTGTTGTTTTGTTTGTTCTATTTAATAGATGTGTTTTTGAGAATATTGAATGTTTCCGTTCAGATTCTGATATTATGATTGCTGTCTCTACGTCGATTATTATTTGTATATATGTGTTTTTGTGTACTGTGTATTTAATTTGCGTTCCCACCCTCACAGTGGTTGAGTGATCAAAAAGAAAGTCTAGAGCACCAATCATATATCCTGTTATTTGCAATTGCAAAAACAAAGAAAATCGGGGCCCTTAGAAGAATATTGTAGCTTCTATTGGATGGTGAACTTTGCTGAACTGAACCCCCCCACGTCAGTTTGCATTAATTTGCCATTTTTTTCCCAAATTATTTGCTTGTGTGTAACAAGTTTGAACAACACTAAAGTACTGTTCATTGTTGTTTTCAAGTTATACATATGAGTTCCATGATATGGTTTAATTTAGAGAAAACTCTAAAATTTTCATCTAAAATTACCGACAAAAGTCTGTGCTCTTAGAGAAAAAAAACCTCTAGAATTTGAGTCTACTTGGATGCACATAAGAGGAGTGTCTCATTAGACAGAAACTTGCATCTGTTCTAAACATACAAGATTTTAAAAACTAGATGCTTGGGTCTAAAATTAGCTCCAACAGAACTATACTGGTTCTCACACGCTTTGTGCCTTGAAATGCTACTAATCCTGCCCCGGAAGGCACTACCCTTTTTACTGAGAGTAGGTCCTGAAAGGCAATCAACAATTGCCTTGAAAGGCCACTCTATCACCGCCCGGATGACTTTCGGAACCATAAAAACACAGTTAATTTTCTCTATATTTTCACGTCTCTATATTTTCACGTTATTTCATGTAATTCAAGGAACACATAATTACATTTAACAAATGCCGCTGCTTTCAATGTAAATACAATAGCATCTCTATGCTCGTTTTGTCCTCAAGGATCTAGTTGTAGAGACCGTCAGAAAAAAATTAAGATACGGTAGTTAAATATGATACCCCTCTTTTTAGTCGAGTATTAGTACATGACACTGAAAAAATCTGTAGAAATCTAAAAGTAGTTGGAATTGAAATGGAAATTACTAACCTTTTTCTCATTTTTATTTTATTATTTTAAGGATGCTTAAAGATGTTGCCATATTAAGATTATTAAATTTGATAAGAAAACTAACACCGTGTTTTAGACACCAAAAATTCATGTTTATTTAGATGCCCTCAGACCAACACATGAAAGCGTCCCCGAAGACCACAAAATAAGTTGAAAGAGGGGGAGAATCGATTCCATCCAACCTATTTTTTCTCAAATTGAGTATGTTTTCCGGAAGACATAATTTAAATGAAATCTTTCTTTGCGTTCCTCGACTTCTGTCAAATTCGAATTAAGTTTCATGTAAAAATAATCTTTTTTTTTCAGTGTGCAATGCGTTACCGCGAATCACTAAGCTATCTGAATTTGAAAACATTTCGTTCTTGTTTTCCTATACTCAAAATTTTACTTATTTTTAGGCTGCAACTTTGATCTGTTATGCATATTTTGCAACATGAAAGAAATCGTTTTATTGTATATCTATTTTACTGAAGACAACAAATTCGAACTTGTGACTTGTTGTGACGCGTGAAATAAGTCTGATAACACCAAAGATACGGATCTTGTAACTTCAAGGCCTGCGAGTCCTTGTCTAGTGAATATTTTTTCACACTTTACGGACTTAGAAGTACATAGTTGTAAAAGTAGCATACAAGAAGTAACTCTGAGTTTGCCATTATTTATTATTTTGGGTTTCAAATATGCACTTGACAATCCATTAAACAAAACATACAATTGAGTCATATTGCACCACTCGTATCATTCATTATATTTCAGAGAGTATTTTCCACTTTCCCAGACTGGATGTTGATAGAAATCCAGTTTAAACCTTATATTAACACATCAACCAAAGACTATCGACTCCTTCTGCCTACTCGGTTCCTCGCGTGCTGGTCAACCGTCCAGAACCCTGCGGGGAATGTACCGCTTAGAATGCAACATTTCCCGCGAGGCGTGTGTGTGTGTGTCCGTCCGAAAGGAAAGTGAAACATTGTGTTTACAATTAAACAACATGCTTTTGTTCACCCTTTATGACAAAGTGGCTCAGCGGCAGCAGCCAGCCATCCAGCCAGCCAGCGGTGACATACAATCACACGATCCGTTGCCGACGATGCCGCCGCCGCCGCCGCGCCAACTGCTGTGTCGTGCCGTTGTCGATAGGATGAATAATTGGGATCCGTTGCACTGCATCACACTAGCGGCACACGGTGGAATAATAATTCATATCACAGCGTGAAGTCTCCTCCGGTGATACTGGAACTGACTGAGCCGGAAAGTTGGGCTTCGTTTGTTGCGAGAATGGGGTGTCATCGCTGAACCACGGTTATACTTGTTACATCCAAAGGAAGCGGGAGGTGATTATTGAGTTATTATTATTACAATGCTCGAACTTATGGGTTGAGCCGGGATAATGAACGGGCACATGTGTTTATTTATCCGAATATCAAAATGATCCCGGGACTTCGTGCTGGGATTATTTTGGGTTTGGTCGTTATCGAATTTGAATGTGTCACTCAAATCAAGCCTAACTGTTTTCTTCCGAACCAATTTTATGGTGTAAGAATCTCCGCTTTCTCGAAAGCAAACAAAAATATTATTTCAGTTCAGATTACATGCCGGGTAGGCTCTGGAGAGAATGTTTTCGCTGAAGTTAACCTCACACTTGCCGTGGTCAATTGAGAATCTAGCGTCACGCTGTTTGCCGGGAACCGCGCCTTTGTCGGCGACCCGAAGTCGAAGAAATCATGACCTCTCCGGGACCGCTCCGCTGTTGTTTTTCTATTATCACAGCCCTAATAGAGCCATCGACACATTTCCTACACAATAAAAATAAATAAATACACAAACTACCAGGATACACACGGACAAAAGACGGCGGCGAATGGTCAAAAACTTCGAAGATGCCGCCAAACTCGATGTCCTTTTCTTATACCCGGTAGGTACAGGAGGTTGTGTTGCAAGCAAATAGAGGTAGCGAAAAAGGAAAAAACAAAAACATTACTTGCTGTCATCGTCGATATGAACATTTATCTTGTTGCGATTTCGGATCTTCTCGATGGATGGTTGACTGGTCCGGAAGGCGTAGCTCGGTGCGTTTGATCCAATTGTCCTGTGGAATTTTCTATGTTCCCTGGCGTGTCACTTGCTGCCAGGTCTCCGAGGACCCTAAGTGAACGAACGCACGCAAGCTATAATGTTGGTTTTTGTTATTTTTGCGCGATGTCGGCTATTTTTTCCCTTTGCATCTCATGGGTAAGAAAGAAACCCTTGGAAGGGATGAAAACAAATCACCGACATTCTTCTGATTAATATGTCAAAATACACCCAAGAGAGTTTGCCAGGCTAGTTGCTGTTGAGGTTGGCGGTCCATGGAATGGTCACTTGAGCACGAAACGATCGGCAGGTTTTGGGTAGAGTTAAGTGCTTTCTGCTAGAGTTGGTCCACAGCGTCTACAGGGACTGGATGCGATTAGATTTAGAAACAAGCGAATGCTTTCCCCTTGAATTTGTGCGCTTGGTTGGTGGCAATCGATGAAGTGCCATTTGTTGGCTCTTTTGTTTAGGGTTTGTTCTACTGAAGCCCAGTAGCTGACTCATTGGTGTCCGGGTCACAACAATAGGATTGAGACAAAAAGTCGTTTTGAAGTAACGAGTTATCGTAGATTGCTTTTATTCAACGGAACAACCAGAGCAAATTGGTAAAATGTGATGATCATCTTGAAAACATAGCAAAACGATGAAGAGTGAACTCTTATTTCATCATTTTCATTTTCATTTAATTTAATATAACATTTAAGAGAATTAAATGTCATATTTTATTTATAACATTTATTAAATTTGTAGTTGATAAAAATGACTGATCATCAAACCGGGCTTTAATTAGTTCCATGAGAAAGGCGAAAAAAATGCACCAGAAAAAAGTGTTCGCCAAAAATTTGTTTTTAGTCGGATTTTCTTGAAACTTTCAGGGAATGAAATAATACATATGGATTGTGTTTCAGCATAGATACTTTCTTCAATTTTCTTTCCAGCGCGGAAAGCCCGCAACTTATCCTTAAGACCTTTCATTACATTTTCTGCAATGGTGGAGCCGACCTTTTTGGTCACTTTCATCCATTCTTTCTTCAACTCCAGCTCGTTCTTAAGGGTGGATATACAGTTAGAATGACCAAAAAATTCAAATTTTTTTTTTGCATAAAAAGTTAGTAAATTACCTCCAGAATACGCTCCTGGCACCCTTTTTTCGAAATTCGAACTCCAAGTGTTTCTCGCGCCTTTTCGTCTTTTTCACGCGCAGAAGGTATAAAGGGACGCTTAAAACTTTCAAGGCGTTGTTCTCAAAACAGCATTTTCGGAGTTTATGCCGGCGATAACTCAAAAACTAATAATTCAATTAAGCTGAAACTTATAGGATTTCTTTATTGTAGTATTACTTTCTATATGAATTAAAAATTATTAAAATATTTTTTTATTATATATGGATAAATGTGAGAAAATGGACGAAAAAAAGTGTATTTTTTCAAAAAGTTACGCCAAAGTGCAAATATTGTTTTTAAATTTTTGTTCAATTCAACTACAGACTGTAAATGTTATAAATGTAATGTTTTGAATTAGCAGGTTTCAGATCAAATTTGCGACCAGTAGAGCCGGTACAAGCAAAATATAACGACTTTTTCAACGCACTCTTACGGCTGCCATTTTGTTGAAAAAAATTTGAAAAAAATATTTTTGTATACTACAAGGATACACTTATAATTGTAAAAAAGTTTCGATTGATTTGAGTAAAAACTTCCTCTTGAAATTCTTTTTTCAAAAATGAGTTTTTTTTGTCGTTCTAACTGTCCCCCTTAAACACCTTGGACGATTTTCGAACTTTGGTTTTCATTATAGCCCAAAATCTTTCCACCTGACGAATTTCTGGTGAATTTGGGGGGTTGGGGGTTTTTCGTACAAAAACAACGTTATTGTTTTTGTACCAATCCAACGTCGATCGTGCGTAATGGCATGATGCCAGGTCCGGCCAAAATCATGAATCGCCTCAGTAGGACCGTAGGAAGGTCAACAGATGCTTCTGGACGCACTCGGTGCGGTAAATTTCGTTGTTGATGGTACCCGTTGTGTATGGTTTGGTTTGATGTATGGTTTACTCAGTTTACCGCATTGGCATATGGCCTGCCAGAGCAAGTATTTTTTGGCGAATTTGTCCACTTTCTTCTTGCTTATGTCTTCCGGAACATCAAACCATGATTTGGCAACGTAGAACTCTAGCCCTGGTATCTGCTTTTCGTCTGCCTTGATGTAGGTTTCGTCATTCATAACCAAACACATTGGATTCGTTAACCACTCTCGATACAGCTTCCTTGCGCGGGATTTGGCCGCCGTGTTTTGTTGATCACGCCGATTCGGTGCCTTGCGGACCTTGAATAGACGAAGCTCAGCTCGTTTCATGGTTTGCTAAACGAACCTGGTGGAACACTTTGCCTTCAGAGCCACGTCTCGAATCGAAAGGTTCGGATTACACTTGAAATAATCCAACGCCTTCTGGACCTTCACAGGGTCAGCCCGCCACTCGGTCGTCTGAGACTCCTTAAACGATTTAACCACCCGAGACACAGTTGTATGGCTGATTCCCAGTTGTCTTCCGATCCATCTCATGGTCGCAGTCGGATTTTGCATGACGGCTCGCAAAATTCACCGGCGATTTTGTTGTTGTTTCGATGACATCTCAATAACCACTGAACAGATTGTTATGAAATTCTGTACATGTGTACAATTCTCTCCAAACTAGTTATACCCAGATTTTTATCAATTTTTAGTCACGGACAAAAAGGTTACACACGGATAAAAATGGTGCATTATTTTGAGTACAGGCCTCAACATGATCACAATATCACAATAACAATCTTAGCGTTTCAAGCTTATTGCATTCGCAATAAGCTTATTGCTGGCTTAGTGTTCTAAATGCACTTCCTCATTATTAAGAAAGAGCTTTCGATGCCAGGTACCATTTTTACATTAGTATGATTGTGTGGCACGCAAAGGGTGTTCTGATCAAAATTTGGTCAAACAGTAATGTGTGTGAGTCGATCAAAGTTTTCACATTCACAAGTCACATTCTTGTCCTTTTCAAGTTAAGTTAATACAGAATACCCTTTAAGTTGACCAAATTTTTGATCGAAATATCTTTATAGCCCAGGAAGTCGAGAAATTTTCCTTAACGGAAAATTCCCAGACCAGACCGGGAATCGAACCCAGCCACCTACAGCATGGTGTTGCTTTGTAGCCACACCTTTACCGACTGAGCTAAGGGAGGACCCAAGACAAGACTATGCAAAGTTGTCAATTCGACAATAGCGAGCTACGGGGATGCGGCAGAAGATCGCGCACACGTTAATTAATTAATTCATTATTTCAACACGCTTTGGAGTTATCTTGGTATTCCAAAACAGCATGAGAAGCAATCAAGGCTAAATTTGGCATGCGGTTATGTGCAGTATAGAATTATATTTCATTATTTTAGTTTAGTGGTATTATGATTAGACATTCCATGTACTTCAGAAATCATCGAACCGGGATGCGTCGATCACTCAATTTGCTTTTTTGGAACGGTCATTATAACTTTCAGAAAACGAAAAGTCATATAACTTTTTGAAGCTCTATCAATAATAATCGGAATTATTTTGTCTATTTTTCGCCTATTTCAAAACTATGAATATGTTAATACAATGCCGGAAATAAATATAAAGACATACGTTCGTTAGCTGTTTTGATTTTCTAATGAATAATCATTTGGAATCTTGAACACTGTCAATAGCTGGAACAATAGTTTGTTTTTTAAATTCTAAATCTAAAAAATATATAAATGCATTGGATGATTTTTTGGTTGGATATAATTATAAAGACAAGTTTGATTTTTCAGTACGAAAGATATTGAATTGCCGGTTTCAATTTACCAGCCGTTTCATAACTCCTTCCATGATGGAAAAAAATATGAGAAAGTAACCCCAAAACGTTTTCAACCGGATCTGGGCTGTAGGCTGGCCACTCCAATACAGGGATGTCATGGTGCTTCAAAAATTCCTTTGTTTATTTTGAGGCATGTCAGGCAGTCTTGTTGATGAATCATGTTCTCATTCTTAATATTTTAAAGAAGAAAATGGCATGAACAACAACATGAAATGTATTTCAGAGTTCATCCGCGCTGAAATGTAGCCATCAGAGGTTTTTCGTTTCTCCCTGAGCAGGAACGAATAGCTTGATAACTGGCTTTGGTATTTAAGAGCTCAGATTAACTGGTAAAATACCTGAGGATAATGCCATAAAATTGTTCCCACGATGTTATGCGAATAACAAATAGAGGTAAGACAATACCAAAATAGTACCTCTCAGGTATTCCCCGGTGTCTGAAATAACAAGTTTTGTTATTCGAGAGATATTGTGCTTGCACCTCTTAGGTATTTTACCTCTTAATCTGGGCTCCTTATTACCAAGGCTAGTAATCAAGTTCAAAATTAGGTATTCATATGTTGTTGTATCCTGCTCGGGTCATCTCTTGGTGTCTCTTGCCTGACATCGTGCCAACGGCTACTAAAACCGTCTGGTCCATCAACATTGAACTTTTTCCCGTCACTGAAAACCACGTTCGACCATTCGTCGTCCTAAAACCGGTATTTCTCGACGAAGGCATAATGGGCTTTCCTTTGACGAGGTAGCAGCCTTGGATCGTCTTTTAAAACTTGATGAATCCGGTGGGGCAGATATCGATAGACTCATTTCCTTCCTAATGTCTGCGTCTGACTATACCCAAACATGATGGAATCGAGTAAACGAGCGAAAACTCAACGGGAATAATCTCTCATATGCATTTGTCGAACCATTCTGAACGGCCGTTGTGAGAATATCACCATGAAAATCTCACATGCGCATAGAGTGCTACCAATCACAAATCCTTTTCCCTTTCTGTTCTCTTCGCAATCCTATGACCGCGGGCAATATCATATGTTCATCCTAAAGTCAACTCTTCAAAAACAGTAATATCGAGACAACACAGAGCAGTAAGTAAAGAACGGTATAAACCCTAACCAATTTTACTTTCAGCCAAATTTTCTAACACAAGGTGAGCAATCAAATGACCACTACAAAATATACTGAATATCCATGACATAATATATAACGGGAAAAGGGAGGGACCATCAGGGCACCCAAGTGAAACTATTTGGATAGGGAGTATGGGACTGCCTATTGTTAACATTTGGCGGAACGAGGGCGGGCTCTTCGACGCCATCTATTGGGTTTATTTTGTCAATCGAGGGCTCGATTCTAATGCTGTGGTTGTGAACTTGCTTTTGGAAGGAGATTCTCTTCCCTATATTCGCGGGTTTCGCGTAAGTATCTTTGCTTACGGGCCCGCCCAAACGTTGTTGGCCCTTCATACAGGAGCTTGATGATCACAAACAACAATCGAATCCGGATTAAATCGTTTTTCAGATTATTCCACTGCTATGGGAAGTTACCTTGCTACAATAGATGGTAGTATCTCATCATCATCACCATCATCATCATCACAGGGCGCGGTCTTCTCCCTACTCATAGGGGTTTTTTCCTGTATGAAAGTTTGAACTTTTGACCAATTCTTCGATCTTGTTGTTGGATTCAATTATTATGGACTCGAAGGTTTTCAGGTGTTGTATTATTGTTCCCCACTTATTAATTTATCTACTTCATATTATATAATTTTTCATACAGATTTTACCAATCATGCTCATGCTCATGTACATATACTTTTTCATACAGAACTTAGCAATCAGAAAATCATCGTTCCAAAATCTAATAATTGTATTCCAATATACATTTTAGCATTACAGATAGACCATAAACTGATACAGCCGCTGTTTGGAGCAGCAGAGTAGCCATAATGCGTTACATATATGTAACACATAACAATACAATTCTTCAACATATTTATTAAACAGTGGGTTGATAGGGATCATTCAAGCAGAAAATTTGACGAAAGAGTCGTGCGGGACAACTGAAGTCTAGAGGGAAATGAACTGTATCATTTTTTAACCTGCCGTTTTGATAGTGGTGCTGTGTGTTCTAAACCAACAATTTCAGTAAGAGTGCCGCGCCTTTCTAAACAAATTATTATGTAGAAAATATGATAAGTATTGCGAATCGGGTTATTGAATTTGTTGGATCTTATCGTTGGAAGGAGATTCTTGTTTTCCCTAGAGTTTCGCGTAAGTGTATCTGCTTAAGGGTCCGCCCCTCTGTTTTGGCCCTTCATACAGAGCATTACTGTGAACTGAGACTGATAAGTCAAATCCAGGAATGTGAGGAGGAAATTGGTCGGTAGAAAAACAATAGAGGTGGGGTTGACCAACTCCCAAGCGAGCTATTAAAATACGGAACCAAAACCAATTGAAAAGGAGTCTGTGGGGCAATACCAAGTGGGAATCATGAGTGTCCACACTACTGTGGACCAGAATCTCGTTATTCGTCACACTTGATGAGTGGGCACGTTATATTTCACATTTCACAGCACTGTAAAGAAATGTGCGAATAAAACGCCCACACATCATCTTTCATCCATTCCCATACGTATTCCCAGAAAAACTGACCCGGTTGGTCAAAACAGCGATGGATCGAGTGATGTGTGCCGTCGAATCTCAGGGAAACTCTCAAGTCTTTTCGAATCTCGGAGAGGCTTAAGGAAAGGTTATGGATTGTCGTGTTCGCTATTCAACATTGCATGGGAGAGTGTAATTTGAAGAGCGGGGATAGACACGAGTGGCACGAACTTCAGAAAGTCTGTCCAACTTCGTTGCTTTGCCGACGACGTCGATATCGTAGCGCTTTGAGGCGATGACGGAAACGAACAACAGACTTGAGACTGAAGCAAGTAGGATTGGGCTTCTGATTAATGCCTAGAAGAAAATGTTGGCCTCCCACCATGAGTTTAGATCGACTGAGATCGGTAGACGAATTTGTATATCTGGGCTCATTGAAGACCACCGATAACAACACCAGCAGAGAAATACAAAGGCGCATTATGGCTGGCCATTGTGCCTACTTTGGACTCCGAAGAACGCAAAGATCGAACAAAGTTCGCTAAACTTCAAAGCTTACCATCTTCAAGACATGAATTAGACTTATAGTCCTATACGGCTATATAACATCCACATTGCTTGTGACAAGGGGCCCCTTGTGTTTTTGAACTCAAGATGTTGAGAACAATCTACGGTGGAGTGCATATGGAAGACTGAACGTGGAGGAGGCGAATGAACCTCGAAATTGCATCGTTTGCTGGGAGAACCTCCCATTGTACACATTGCAAAAAACGGCTGACTACGATGGGTTGGGCATGTCGTAAGGTTGTCGGACGACTTCCTGGTTAAAATTATTTTCGAAAACGAACTGACAGGCATAAGAAGAAGATCGATCAGGTAAAAGGCAACCTGTGGACCCTTCGTAAACTGCGATGGACCGAATAGAATGGAAACAACTTCTGTGTACAGAAGAATGCACTTCGGTCTTGGATTGGTAAGTTAATCTAGACAATTGTTAAAAATATACCTAACAGGAAATACATTGCTGATTAAAGTTTATGCAAGCTTCTGATTTTCATGATCATAGGAGAGTGAGAAAGGAATGTTGAAGTCATAGTTCTTTTTCTCCGGACGTCCTGTGAATGGGAAGACGTCATCCAGAAGTACCATACTGGTGAAGATGTGATTCTTTGGCTGGACGCAGTACATCAACAGGTCGTTGGAAGAGATTGACCGCCTGATCATCACTGTGGTACCGAAAAACTCCAAACGCTCCTCTGCTGCCACAAATCGAGAATTTCTGAGCCAAACACAAACGGCGGATTTATTCCAGCTGATCGAAAAAGCAAAGATAGAGCTAAAGAATATATCAACAATGTTAGGATGCTGATAGTCAGATTGTAGAAGCATTCTCGTAAAATGATCAGTGAGTGTGTTATTAAATTCAAGGAAAATTGTTTAAACGATTTATTCTTCGAGCTTTTTTTTCAGCTACTTCTGAAAACTGTCGATTCTGCAGTCACCAAAAAGATGAACAAAATTTGAATAAAAAACTTTACCTCGCAAACTTCTTCTATGATTTTTGTACTTTCCTTAACATTGAGTAACTCATTTTACGTTTCATGTTTTTATTTAAGGCTCATGAACTTTTATGGCGTTTCAATTGTTTATTGTCCCAAAAATTACGAGAGATATGAAGTTCAATCTTCAGAAATACATGTTAGCAAATTTAAAATCTTAAAATTTGAAAGATGATTCTGCATTGAAATGTTGATTGTTGAATGTACCAAACAATAAATCCGTATTGGCCACAAAAGTTGTTAGTTTGAGGTATTGCTTCAAATGGATTTTACTTTAAATAATTAGTTTTAACTTAAACAGTAAGCAGTAAAGATTTCTTAAAATATGTAGTTTGATCTTCTATTTTCCTAAATTTTGCCTAATGGTTTTTGGTCGTCCGACCCATTCGGCTTTATGGCCTTCGGCCAAATGGCGTTGGTCTAATGGCCTAATGGAGGTAGCATAGAAAAAGACTTGGCCCTGGATCAGAAAAAGATGCCTCTGAGTTCACATTTGACAAGAAAATATGCAACGCGTTCTTATATAGTTTGATGATGATGAAGCTATTCAGATGTGATCATATCAATTCTAGATTTGAAAGAGAAAAACCGTAATATCAAGATTGGCAGTTCATGAAAGGACCTAAAAATTCAAAGAGCACGAATTTCTACTGAATGTGTACCATGTAAAAAAATAACGTGATGTTTCGAGCCGTGGAAAAAAAAATCTTACCAAACAAAGTAATGTAGAAAAGAATCTGGTGTATTCTCCGAAATATATTATAACTAGGTACATTTAGTAAAACAGTATTCATTTTTTTTTGTGGATCCACCATTTAGGTCTTTTTGCCTATATTTTCTCGATTACGTCTAAAGAATCATCAATCGCAATCATTATGATATCAATTTAGAACTAGGACAGGCCCAATGTTGCAAACCAAAATCCAGAGTATGAGTCATGATTGAGAGAATAAATATACATAACTATTCGTCCTGTTTTCTTTTTAAATAGCATAATGTTACCAGAGAGCAAATTCATTGTACTCGTTGTTCTTCAATGAAAGTGAAATTTAACATATTTGAATTTTGATTGAATAGAAAAAACATAATTTGTAATGTATGCATTCAATGATGGGGTTCAATCAGAACATGCTGTTAAGAGGATCAGCGTACAACACCTTACCAAAGAAGAATGCTACGATGGAACAGTTAACTCATTTTTTTTTTCATTTCAGTGTACTTTTCAAAAATTACTAACGGAACCTTTCGAATGAGCACTCCCCCGTTAACGGAGTGCTATTGAAATCTTACTGTGAAACTGGAGGGCGTCCTATCGCTATATGAATTATATTTTAGGTTAATTATCACTTTTTTGAGACTCAAAATCACAAATAAAACGAAAAAAACAACGCTAAAATTGCTAACTAATAGATGCTCCAATAGGGCAAACGATTCTTGAAAATTTCACGCCTGAAGCCCTAATAGTAGGTTTGAGGTTTGTGCTCAGAAACTTCGAAGTGATAGAGACTTGATCCCGAATGTCCTTTAGATCTGTTGATGCTCATGTCGTTCCCTCGTTGTTTGCTCAATCAGCCGCACGCTAAGATGAAAATACCTGAAATAAGGTTTTTATTTTACCTATGATTTGTTATTGTTGATAATATGCAAAATAACAGTAAAATTAAACGGTAACAGTAGTTTTACTTACATTTGGTTAGTGTTAATTTTATTTTATTCAACGTTAATATTTACCCACAATTGATCACATTTATCGTTACTGATCGTGGATAGAAGCAACGGATTAAAGACAGATTCAAGTAACTATTTACGTCTGCTTGATTAAGAAAAGACGTCAAATTCAGCGCACCATCTTCTGGTGCATCAATGTTGATATCCTCCTCCAAGGGGTCCATCTATTCAAGGGGAAACACGAATACTAACATGTGCAAACTACTTCTATTCAATTTCACAGCCTGCCGAACGCTATCGGACCTATCGGTACTTTTTCTTCACATCTTTGGTTCTAGCAGAAACTTGTGTCCACTACTGGTATCGCATGATGATGGGAAGATATTTCTATTTTCAAAACAATATAATTCAATAAGCGTACATGACGCAATACAACATAACTAGTAATGTATTATATATATTGACAATTTTTTAATGTTATTGTCTTGGGATTGGCGTACGAAATTTCTTTAAAAAAAGTTAGGTATGTTTGTCAAACCGTTTTTTTTTTTACAGTAATTGAGGTCTACTTCGTTTGATTTTTTAATTTTGGCATACAGGTATATCTTGATTTTTTGTAAATAAGTATTACATTCCGTCACTAAAAACTCTGGGATAATCGAATGGTACTTTTACTTCAGCTATCATTTCATTTTAGCTCGGTATTTTTCCAAATGCCTTGAACCTACACAACTCACCAATCACCAATACAGATCCAGTCAAGTATCTCACCGGTCAAGACTAATTCAATAATCCATCTTTTTATTGGCAATCGTTTGGAACCAAGCCCTTTTGAAGGTTTGCCGCTCTTCGGTGTTTGTCTTCTTTTGACCTTATCCATCGATGAGTGCTTGATTGCAACGCCAAAGGACCGCGCGTTGGTAAGTGATGGAAGTACGTATCAAATTCAATCGGATGAATACAGGAAGCAGAGCAAGGTAAAAAGGTGAACGGTTTGCCGAGAACAAAGCGCACGAAATGAAGACAAATCGAGCGTAGCTCCTTTAGGGACAACGCCAACCAAAGGTAACCAAGTCGAGAAGGAGATATCTCCGTGAGTCGAAACATAATACGGCAATTTATGAGCTCTGATTGAGATTGGCGTGGGTGAGGAACGTGAATGCTACAGTAAAATTTTGTGGCCGGCGTGTGAAAATGAAAAGGTGGCGAAAAGTTTTGAATTTAAGTGTCTATAAAAATTTACATTGTTATGATTTGTTGCGAGCCAAGCGGTGATGGAACCAAAAGTCATATATCAATCGATCGATCGCATAAGTCACCAGACCAGATTAACAGTAGCAAACCGCAAGAAGATTTAAAACGGCGATTTTATGGTTTCAAAATTGGCATATCTGAGACACTGGTGAAAATGTGTTTCTGAGGTTTCCATGGGTCATAAACTAGATTCAGACCTTTCTCAATGCCAGCTCAGGCAGGCTTACCCTACCCGTTCGCAGCAAACAGCACGACTTGCGAAATACTACCCGAAGAACAAAATGCCGAACCCTCCTCATATGCAAATGATAGCTCGCCTCCCCCGAAAAAAGCCTCCACGGTAGCCGGATTGGCAATAATGCAGATAATTTAGCGTTAAATACCGAAAATATTTATGGAAATTCCTCCCCCTTGTTTGCGATTGGATGTGTTTATTTGCTCCGAACGGAGAAGTGGAGTTTGTCTCGAAACCGGACGGTAGACAGTTCGCAAAGTCGGAGAAAAAGTTATAAAAATTTGTTTGCAATACACCTAATCCCCTGTTCGCCTCCCACAACGGAGAGCGACGGAACAACCACAGCGATGAGCAGCAAAAACAGCCCCGAACCATTCGAATCAATTTGCGTTTAAACAAAAGAAGCTTACGATCCCCAAGGGGCCCATAAAACTACAGAGAATCTGAATAATAAATGGCAAATTTGCTTTGGTTTCAATGGAACCGAGCAAAGATTTTACCCTTTCTCTGCTTCGAGGCTCAACCGGACAGAATAATAATTTCCTCGAATTGCACACTCCGGCCAAGAGGGAGCTGAACCTCCATGAACGAAAATATTGATCTCGGAGGCTCTTTCACCCTGTGACGTTAGTTTTACCGCAAGGATTAGGGCGGGTAAAACGATTCGAGACGCTCGACGACGACGACGACGACGACTATCTTCGGTTATTGAGAAATTGGCCTGCAAATGAGATCATTGCACCAGAGAACAACGGAATGCCCCCGGGTAGCGAGGAGCCTGAATCAACATGGAAGGGTTAGAGCGTGAGCCTTAACCCTTTCGCTTAATACTTTTATGACGCTTACAATTTGAATCGAAAACAAGCATGATCGGTTCAATAAAGGGGCTTAGGTCGGTCGGTCTACAATAAGCTCGGTTCTTTATGGCGGCTTAGGTCAATACACCGTAAACGAGAAGGCAGTAGATTTGCCATGCGAGAGCTCGACTGGTTTTTGGTGATAATGGTACCGTTCTGAGTGAGGTGAAAGTGAAAAATTGAACCGTTGCGCAGAAGGTGAAGTTTTCATACATGTATATTGGACCAATAAAGTGAATAACTGTTCGGCGACGACAACCGTTAGAAATTGTATTGCAGGCCATGGCATGTTTTGAAAACATTCACTACAGTACATTAAAACATTGTAAAATGAACCGTTAGGCGTAGGATTCAGACAATTGCTTCGACATAAACGGTGTATCGGTGAAAAGGGTCCTTCAACTACCTTTTGACGCATTCATTTCACAAATTTGTTGCATTAATTTATGGTTGCGTTAATTTTCTTAAACTATTTCTTTCAAATTTCTGTTCAACTCAAAACATAGGCGCCAAATTGTGAGGAGGAGAAATAATTATTTACCCAATATTCGTTAATTTATGATGTATTCAATGTTAGAAGATATAAAAAAAGATTGCTACCCGAGCAAAGGTTTATACCAAATTGATAACAAGTTCTAATATCAGGTTATCAGTGTTTAATCACTAAACATGTTATCATTTAGGCTGAATAAACAGCCAAAATAACAAAAATGACAACAAATTAATATTTGCTGAATATCACAATACTAACTGGTTTTATTATCATCGAGTTCATTTTGATAACAAATTTTGTGATACGAACAAATTTCTTGAGATAATTTCAAATTATGTTATCAACATGATATCAAATTCATACACTAATAACTGAAGTAGTGCTTCTGGTAAGAAGCTCAATTTCATATCCATCACATGCTGGTAATATTCAGAATTCATCAGCATGCTGGTAGAATTCAGTAACGTTCGTCCAAAATCGTCCTGAAAATTGATAACAGACGATAACAAAATTTTTCAATGTTGATAACTAAATTGGTTATGCGATAACAGGTGAGTTCAAAATGATATCTGAGATAACAAAACTTGTTACTTATGTGATATCAGTTTGTTATTTTACTTTACTAGGGTAAGCAATCACTTCACATTTTTTCAGGCAATACTTTTTTGCGCCTGTAGCGCCATAAGTGCGAAACGTGGCAACTACTACACTCTAAATGGACACATTCAATATTTCAAAAGTACTCAACAGACAAATTGAAACGAATCACAGATTGTAAAACTAAGGCACAGATTGTAAAACTAAGACACAGATTGTAAAACTAAGGAATCAATTTCCGAACAACTCACCGCCACACAGTGGGACGAATTTATAAAAAGTGGGACATGGGTATTTGCGGCAAAACTATTAGGTGTAGCCCATTTATTTCTTCTGCAATGGTTCTATATTTTTGGAGTACTTTATTTTTGTGTTGACAAATTTGATTCAAGGGGTGTATAGTATATAGTATAGTACACTGTATACACCAACATAAAAAAATTTCTTTTATATTTCTGGTTAAAATCGATAACCATGTATTGAAACATTGTAGATTAGACCATTTTATGAAACTTTGTAGAAGAGAAAAACGAAGTTGTAGGGTGATAAAGATACGAAAAATGTAATACCCCCTTAAAAGTCGTTTTTTATCTTAAATTTTTTATATGAATTTTCCCACTTTTTAAATGTTCTACAGAATTTAAGATACTTTAAAAATACACTTTTTTGTAGAAGACAACTTATCATTGAGGGTTATTCCGAGAGTCGAAGTGACGTTTGTCACTTGGTGAAGTGAGAAGAGTCACCTGCAGTGACGTGACTCTTCTAGGTTAATGAAATGGAGAGTCACGGTGACTTTTCTCACTTCACCAAGTGACAAACGTCACTTCGACTCTCGGAATAACCCTCATTATCTCTTCATTTGAAGGATTGACGTCGGTTTTAATGAATTTTGTGAGCTATCTCCGAAGATATGTAGATTACAGGTTAGCAGGTATTAGCAGCTAAACTTAACGGTTATTTATTCAACAACTGATACCCTTCAAAGTGATCTAAAAATTATAAGGGTGTCCAAGAGGGCTCCTAACATTTTTTTCAATAAAGTAACTAAGCTTCTTATTAGATTATGTTGCATATATAGTGATTGTTTTATCTTTTTGAATAAATATTTAGACGTGCTATTGATGTTTAAAAATAGATCAATTTATTAGATAATGAAACTTATATGATAACGATAAAAAAGTCCATCGTTCTACTGCAAATCTTCCTTTGGTAGAAAAACGACATAGTTCCTTTTGCACCTATTGTATTTGCAGTAGACCGATGGCCTTTGTTTCGTTATTATAATTCAATAGGCTTTATTATCTAATAAATTGACCTTTTCTTCTTTGAAACATCAATAGCACGTCTAAATATTTATTAAAAAAGATTAAAATATCACTATATATGCAACATAATCTAATAAGAAGCTTAGTTACTTTTTTTGAAAAATTGTTAGGAGCCCCCTTGGACCCCCTTATAATTTTTAGATCACTTTGAAGGGTATCAGTTGTTGAATAAATTACCGTTAAGTTAAGCTGCTAATACCTGCTAACATGTAATCTACATATCTTCGGAGATAGCTCACAAAATTCATTAAAACCGACGTCAATCCTTCAAATAAAGAGATAATGATAAGTTGTATTCTACAAAAAAAAGTGTATTTTTAAATTACCTTAAATTCTGTAGAACATTTAAAAAGTGGGAAAATTCAAATAAAAAAGATAAGATAAAAAAACTACTTTTAAGGGGGTATTCCATTTTTCGTATCTTTATCACCCTACAAATTTGTCCAGTTACGAGATAGAAAGTTTTTATCTTCTGCAAAGTTTCATAAAATGCTCTAATCTACAATTAGACTAATGTTTAAATACATGTTTATCGATTTTAACCAGAAATAAAAAAGTATTTTTTTTTGTCTTGGTGTATACACCCCTTAAATCAAATTTGTTAACACAAAAATAAAGTACAACAAAAATATAGAAACATTGTAGAAGACATAAATCGTCTGCTGGATAGGAAGCATGATTTACGGCTTTCAATTATAATTTTTGATTACCATCGAATGATTTTCTAATATTAGTTTTGGAATGAAATGATCCTCAATTTTCGCCTTGTTGTTGTTTTTTAATCTTATAGACTGTTCCAGAAAGTCCATAAGCACACTCTCAAAATAACAAAATAGTCATATATTTTAAGTTTTGATAATTTTATTTGGCAAAACATATTTGTATTTGTGTTTTATATGATATGTTACTCTCGTTGATTCAAAATATTTAATCCTTACTTTTCCTTGAACATGACCCATTAGCTTCTGCACAGTGGTTCTTTCCACCATTTTGACCACTTTTGGCCATTTTTTTTTTTTTTTAAATTTGTGGATGTCATCCGTTGGTTTTATGAATTTTCGAAGCTTTGCTTTGGTTTAAGCCCAAAACGTCTCGATTGGCCGTGCCTCCGGGCAGTTCGGCGAATTCATGTCTTCCAGCATGAAACATACATTTTGACTTTTGTACCATTCTAAAGTGTCCTTTGCGTAATGACATGACGCCAAATCAGGCCAAAACACTACTTGACTTCGTGCTGCCTGATCATCGGCAATAATCACTTCTGGAGACATTTCTTAACGTATTTCTGAGTGTTCATCATCTCCGTTGTGTTATACGGATTGAATGTATTACCACACTCGCATATTGCCTACCAAACCATAACCTTCTTACCGAATTTTTCGGTAAAAATTGCCTTCTCCGTTTCGGGGATGTCTTTGTCTTCGCTTACGGTATAGAATTGTGGTCCGGGAAGCGTTTTGTAATCTAGTTTCACATACGTTTCATCGTCCATTATTATACACCCAGAATTTCTACACAATAACGAATCGTAGAATTTGCGGGCCCGTGGTTTCACGGACGCGGCCTGTTTTGGGTTCCTTTTGGTTTTTTTCTGCTTCCGGTATGTTTTTAGCCAAAGTCTTTCTTTGGCACGCATGACGTTACTCGATGAGGTCCCTAGGTTTTTCGCAGCATCCCGAACGGAAGTCGCTGGTTTTCGCTTGTAGGCATCCCTGATCTTTTTATCGATATCCGGACTAACAGGACCGGATTTCCGACTCTTCGGCGCATCTTCAAACGTACACTGTTCTGTATATTTTCGAATCGCAGATCGTACTGCTCCGACGCTTACACTCTCTTCCTTGGCCAATTTTCTCAAGGAGAGTCCGCTCACAGTGCACCATTTGTGCACGATACTTTTTCGTTGTTCAGGCGTAAGACCGCGCATTTTGATAGGTAACACAAAACTGAGCACTTTTTTGATGCTATGTCATTCAAAAATGTCCAAACAAAAGGACGCAGCCAAAACATGTGGAAATATTTCATTATATTCAAAGTGACCGTTAAAATAAGGTGTGCTTATACGGTTTGGAACAGTCGTTATTTGGCTACAAAATAATTTGCAACATTTTATTGTTGGCAAATGGTTGGGATAAACTCATGTCGACCTGCTCTTTTGTTGCTAGTTTTTCACGAGTTTTGGAAACAAATCGATTCCTAACACAACGACATCGGAAACGGAGTCGGATTCAAACCATACTTGTCAACCTGATGTTGGCTCACTTCCTTTGTTAAGCAGTCAATAATTTTACTGTCAAAGTTAAAAATGGATTTAATATGTTGGCAATATTGGCGTCGAGTTTTCGAAAAATTCTCAACGCAATTATCATTCCGATTAAACAGTAAGGTTATATGTTTTTGTTTCTAAAAATAATACAATTTCATACAAATTAGTCTTGTTTCTTGATTGCTTCGATGAAATGAGAAAAAATATGATAAGTATGTTCTCAAAAGTGCTCTGAGAAAAATTCTATAGTTATATCCAACATTATATCATGGTCAAGATGACTGCTGCATATAATGGTTACAATTGAAATGAAAATGGTCGGAGATACCAAGTTCAACACATTCTTGTCTATGGCTATAGGTATAATTCAGACATTAAAGAAATGTTGAATCAACTATTTTAAATGGTCATTCAAACCTTAATTAAAGTTTATACTCATTATTCTACCATAGTTATCCTAACCCTCAATAAGGATAAAATTGACTATCAAACTTTTATCTGTGTGAGCAAACAATACTCATAAAAAAAGTATATTAGTTTAGCCGTGAATAAACGGTAAATTGTAGTAAACCAAATGGAAAGGTAAAATATATTTCGATTGCCATTTTTATCACCTGATGGTGCTGTTGGCAGCGCTACAAGGGTCGACGAACATGCATATGTAGGAAAAGAGGAAGTGACTTATATTGTTAACATAGTATGTTTGCTTAAGTGCAATTTAATTCCACTATCGTTTGTCTCATCCTAGACTGATGTCACTCGATGAGTTACTGTTCCACTGGAAATAGGGCCAAGTAGTATGGTTTTCAAAATATATTTTCCAGCTACTACATAGCTAATGCAACATGAGCATCTTCTTGAATTCCAGGAAATATTCTCACTGTAACAGAATATAACCAATTGATGTATGGTATGGTATGTATGTATTCTGATACAGTGAGAATATTTTTGAGTGGTCTAGATCTTGTTCAAGAAATCTTGAGTACTTGTTCAAACAGACGTATCTGATTTTGTAAACATAGAGGGAAAGTACGATTTAAACGAAACATTCTTGAAACCCTTAGCACTTTCATGCAAAGCAGGGCCACCAACACAAGGAATAATATTTCTCGAACATGATAGTGATGCTATTTTCTGTGATGGTGAGGAGAATTTTGAGAAATTTACGTTTGAATCGTACTTCCCCTCTTTGTTTACAAAATCAGATGCGTCTGTTTGAAAAAGTACTCGAGAAATACCAGATTGAAGACATGGCCAGATTATTTCCTGCAATTGTTAACCAATAAAACTTAAATCGCCAAGACAAGGTAATATAAGTTTAGTTAAGTTAAGATAAATTAAGTGATTCACTTGATATAAACTTTCGCATCTTTTCTGTAAAAAAAATTAGAGTGGTTGTGCATGAGGTTAGACCAAATTGTTGATGTCGGATAGCTTAAAAATGTTTGTTTTTACTTTTTATTGTAAGTATATAGGGGAAACTGCTCTAATGTCGGTCTATGAATCTAGAATTCGGCCTATCGATAAAATTTGCCTGTCCTTATATGTTTCCCATATGGATATGTCAACGAAGCAATATTACTGTATATTTATGATTTTAGGGATAAAAAAAGGTGAAAACATGTTTAGCTCGAGTTTTAAGCATAGGCCGAATCCTAGATCCATAGACCCACATTAGAGCACATTCCCCTATCTTTTCAATCGAGATAAGATCGTAGTATGCGGTGCTCGCTACGATGAAAATTTTTGCTCTGTCATTTTGTCTTGTTTTATTTTAAATTTCGTATGATATTTTACAAGTAGTGTTAAACTTTTTATTTTAATGATGATTCGGTCACCAAAAAGTTGTCCACTACAGGACTTGTCTGGTGTGAAAACAAAGTGTATCTGCTGGAATTACAGCCTTGCGACAGGATGAGCTTGTGTACAGCCGCGTTACTTGGAGATGGTTGCTTCATGGTCTTGGAGCAAACTCTTCAAGAACAGAATGAAAACTGGGGGAACACGGACCTGCTCTGGTTGCTCGAAGTTATAACTACAGCAACGGAATGATCTTCTTTCCATTTTATCTTTCTGTGTCCCTCTCCCATTATTTGAGAATAGTGTTTGTGTAAGAATATATGGTTTTTGGTGGCCTTCAAATAGTAAGTAGGCGGCCAGGAAGGAGGGTGCGACTTCCTGTCTCTCAAGTACCTAGGTTCGCAAGGTGTACCTTTGACGAATTGGCGTGATTAGCAGCAACCTTTTTTCAAGCAACTTTGCATACCTTGTTTTTTTTTCAAAATTTATCTAGACTACCATAAGAAAAGGGCTTAAGTGTTTTAATCGATTTTTTGTAAAATCAACACAACTCAAACACGAGAAGACTTAAAAAAAGAGATGTATGTGTGACTTTTATGAAAATTAATGAAACAATTGTAAATTCGATTCTAACAGGCTAAAAACAATATTTTACCATTTAAAGCCAGTTTGCAAACAAAGGCTTTGTTAAAATAGGACCTTATTTTTGTTAAATACAGGATAATTGTGTTAAATTTTGCTGTAACGTCTTTAATTTTACGAATTTACGAGGAAACATGCTCCCAGCGCCTTAACTTGAAACTTTACAGCAAAGTAATATTCTACAACATGGTTTGTATCACTAAGGCCCATTTTTTGATGTTGGTTAAAATTAGGGTGGTCCCCATTTTCACGAAAATACAGAAACTAACTTTTTTATTTGCAGAAATAGACGTTCACACTTTTGGGTAAAGTTATAGCGCAAAAAATTTCATGGAATTTTCATATATAAATTTTGTTGTAGCTTAAAAATTGACCGATTTAGAGCAATTTTCCCTCATCAACTTAGGGTGTACCATAAAAAAATGTGTTTTTGCCCTAACTTTTTTATTTCAATTCCCGCCGTACAGTTGCGTTTCGATAAATTTTAGAACTTTTAAAGTACTTTGGTATACGTATTTTGACGCTAGCTTTAACCAATCAATAGTAATTGAAGTTTTTCTTAAACAAATACGCCCTTTTCAAATGTTGATTTCTATGATTGGGGCAAACACAAAAAAAAAGTTAATGACGTCATTTGAAAGGGCAATTTATATTGTTTAACATATGTGAAAACTAGATATATGTTATTTCTTTATCTTGAGAAAATTACATTTGAATCTGGGATGGATTCAGAAGTTAGTTTTTGTGTTTTCGTGAAAATGGGGACCACCCTAATATTAACCAACATCAAAAAATGGGCCTTAGTAATACTAACCATGTTAAAGAACATCACTTTGCTGTAAAGTTTCAAGTTTAGGCGCTGGGAGCATGTGTCCTCGTAAATTCGTAATCTGGACCATAGTGCAATGGGCGGGGAGAAGCGCCCGCCCTCTATTCACAAACTGTTAACAATGCACAGTGGTCCAGTAAGCTACTTTAGGCGGACATGAGGTTTTCAATGGAAATTTGTGGTTTAAGAGCTTTGGTTTCTTCAGAAAACTTGTTGCAAGCTTGTTGTACTACAATTTGTATGAAATTATTTTTTTCTTGCATTAAACGCAAGAGTGGCGTAAACCCTAACTTTTTTATGAGTCAATTTCGTGAGATGGTATGTTCAGCAAAGTTGTAGAAATTGTTATTATAAAAAACTTTGTAGAACATATTTTTTGTCTAGCTTCAAAGCCTACTGCGATAATTTTGAATTTTAGTAAATAATCGTTTTTCGACTCAAAGTCATTCATTTTTAACTTTTACCAGCTTGCTATGTTCTACAAAGTTGTTTGTTTTGACATTTGCTACAATTTTGCTGGATGTACCATAGTTGTATTTCTTCTTGTTTTCATTTTATAGTAAATTTTCAGTTTAATTTACGCCATACTATAGGCCTCACAACTTGGAATGGAGCACCTGAAAAAAAAAAAAAATGAAAAATACTACAATCGTTCGTATCTATTATATACGATTTCCATTCGGTTGATCCTGAAATGCAATAAATGTAGTAAAGTTTTATAGTGTAGAGTTCCGTGGTTCGCGCTTGAGCGCGTTTTCGTTCGTTTTCGCCGATAGCAGCATTTCACCAAAATCTTGATTTGTGGTATCCTGAAAATGTTTGTTAAATTTTACAGAACTAACATTTATACATTTTAATTTACTGTTGCCATGGTCAATATTTGCAGCTTGATGTTGATTTTATAACAGCAATCCGCTTTTATTTTTGCTGGCCTAATAATTATTGCTCCTGAGTTGGGAAAGCAGGGAAGATTTAATTGACAGGGAGTTAAAGACAAATGGACATAAAAAGCAATAGCAATGGTTAAATCATCTATGAAGTAAAATCAATAAAACAATATCATCAAATATAATAATATTGTGAGTTATGATACAGTAATGACAAAAATTTAACTGTAACATCAGATACAAGCCGAATGACAAACAGCGCTGCAACAGATTTGGAAAAAGGTCTATTCGCAAAACGTTAGGTAATAAGTGCAAAAGCCTACCATAGATTCCGTTGAAGCTTCTTTCAATCAAGGCACTAGATACTTCTCAATCATAATGATAGTTGGACATATAAGACATAATAATCAAAAGTTTATATAACCCATAAGGTGGAATAATAAAAAAAATGTGTTAGAATATTAATTATGAAAACACAAGTAATGATCAAAATGTTAACAATGATGATAAAGATGAATAATAATGGTTATGAATATATAATGTCCTATAAGATAATATAGATAGTGAAGGGATATTGTAATATGAACTGAGAATTACATGTGTGCCGACTGCTGTTTTGTTGCAATTGTAGACAAACTTGCGCATCCATTATGAGTCAGAAAATTAAGACATCATACAGCCATGAGAAAAAAAATGAATTTTAAATTTTAAATTATTTAATAATACCTGATGACCTGGAAGACCTGAAAGATATGAGAATGGAAAATTTTGATATGATTTACCGGTCACACCCCCTCACTTCGCTATTGTCGGATTGACAACATTGCCCAGGCTACGCCAACCAGCGTCTCCATGTTTCAGCTGGCAGTCTTTTGTGATCATATGACTCGTAGAGGCGTGAGGTAGGAACTTGTGAGGACCAGAGGTCAGTCGCACCCTCCTTAGAAATTGTCAACTCACCATTTGAAGCCCAGCTGTACAGTATGTAAAAATGTCAGAAAAACTTGAGGAGGTTTATAGTCACGTAAAGACAATACCTGTTACACAGGTTCGTTGCATTGTCCCTAAATCAGAAAATCAAATTCCAGCGAAAAGGTTTTCTGATTCTAATGATAATCCAAAGAAATTTATTTTGTATATGTAAGATTTATAAAGATAAATAAAATAAAATCCTTACCAAGCAAAAACCTATGAGTTTTCATTGACATGAAAGGTATTTCGAAAATTCATATAACGTCATATTTGAATTGTCTTTAAATGGATATGCATCAAGTCTTATCAAATTAGAATTTTCTAATTTGATAAGACTTGATACATATCCATTTAAAGACGATTCTAATATGACGTCCGCATTAATTTTTTGATTTATCAGTCCCCGTCTATCACAATTTTTCCCATACCTTTTACACGTTCTGTAACAAATCTTGACCTTTCATCCACCCCCTCGCTCCCCATCGCCATAAAGATATACGAAACCATATTTGAATCGCCCCTAATAATTGGAATATCCGAACAAGCAGTTATGAATGACTTAAACGTACGTGCTTGGTTCTGTTTTACTGATGTAAAGGGAAATATAATGTTTTTGACCCTTTTCAAATGTTTGTCTAGATGATTATTGTTTTTTGCAAAGATGTTCTATACATTCAATTCTTAATGACTGCGTAATTTGATTGGATTCTATAGGGATGGTGAATACCATAACTAGACGAGTTTGCGTGATACACGGTAAAAATAGGACAGGCAAAGTTGCTTGAAAAGACATAGTCTACACTTCCACAAAGTTTCATTGGATTCTGAGAGTATGCTGCCAATCACGAAGGCGAGTTGACGTGAAATTCGTCAATTGACAAATCACCCAGAGGCGTGTTAAATTAGGCGTCATTTTGGCAATCCGTGATGGTATAAATGAAGACCGGATCAGATCACCATAACATATTTAAGCAATGATGTGTACCTAGGTTGGCTAATACCTTTCAAAGCATTCAACGTTGCGTAAAGATAGCTGCAAACTGGATCGCACAAATAGAGTTCCTCGTGATTACCTACTGGCTAGCAACGGTTGCCGAGCCATGAGTCATCAGCTATCTGACCAACGGTTTCTCGTCAGTGTACCCTCCAGGGAATTATCGGCACTGCTGCATATGATACCCTTCACTTACATCATTTGAAATCTGTGATAGGATAATACTAAGTTTTCGGTAAATTCACTCGGATCATCACCTGATATTTGCGTGTTTTTCAATAGGTATGTTTAAAATCAATAGCTTCCAATACTGGAATCGACGCGTAGTGAATGTCCCGATGGGTTGGTACAAAACATTTTGAAATCGATCGAGAAATGACTGAGTTATTAAAATTCAAAATCTTAACATATTTCGTGACGGTCCTACTCGCAACATGTACCCCAGTGCTGAAATCACTGGCGTAGACCTACGTCAAAACATAATGTTGATGAAAATATGAAATCAATAAATACTCGCTCCGTGTTCTTCTTTCCTAGCGTTTCAAGCTTACTGCTTTCATAATTAGCTTACTGCTTGCTCTCAACTTACTGTTCTAAATACACTTCCAGTTATTAATTGAGAGCTTTCGATACCTGGTACCAATTTTGCATTAGTATTATTATTGTGTGGAAAGTTCAATCATACCCTATATATAGGTAGTCGAGATATTTTTTTAACGAAAAAAATCCCAGACCAGACCGGGGAATCGAACCCAGCCACCTCCAGCATGGTGTTGCTGTGTTACTGCGCCTTTGTCGACTTAGCTAAGCCTAGACTAAAGGAAGCCCTCGTTCCTCGATACAGAATTCCAAGAAAATCGTCAAAGATAGTGCATTTTGTTGTCATAACGGAGATTTTAAAAGGAATTTCATGTTTGATACCTAATCATAACATTTAAAAAAAATGCAAACATAAGTGTTACAATGTCACCTGGAATAAATTTTATAAAAATTTAAAAACTCAGTTGTTTTAAAAAAACTGATGAACTGAAGCGATTTCAGTCACGCAGAACCGTCAGGGGCATAAAAAATTGACCATATTTCTGATAAACTATTCGTTTTTTGACCAATGCAGTAAATTATATGTGTTCTGTAGGTAAGGTTTTCTAGTTTATGTTCCTATGGTTTTGTATGCAATCTCCCCTAGCAGCACACTTGTTGCAAACCAGTTAAAAATACTAGCAGGCAACTCAATTAAGTCACAATCAAGTTACTGCTACCAATAATGTCAGTTTTGTGTTGCTTGGGTCCATAAGCAACCACTGCCACCATAAGCTGCTTACGTATCGCATCTTAAAGAATTTTTATCCTAGAAATTCTAGAAACTATATGCAATATTTCTAGAACTTTTCATGTGCCAAATAGTCAGTTGAATATGTTGAAAACAACCAAGAAAATTGGAAATTAAGTTGATAGCAATATATCCTGTTCACGTTCATATATAAATCGACCTACACCAACGATGAGGTTTGGGATTTTTATATAAAAAAAAAAGAAGAGTAAAAAACCATCACCTGCCCTATAGCACATTTCCGAAACCCATCCACGACAAGAAAGTGCAGACAACGATGATTTGTTAGAAACTATTATTTATTGTGGCAAACCATAGAGCTTGGCACGTCACCACCACTGCTGTGTGCAGGATGATACATCTTATTTTCGGATTCGTGTACCTCTGTTGTAGGATCTCGCAGCCACAACAAAGTCCTTTTATACTAGCTGCCAGCCGGCCAGTTCCTTTTGGTTTGGAAGAAAGTCATCATTTAGTAATTAATCTTTCGGACAAAAATATGTTTCGACAGTTTGACTACGACCAAAGTCGCACTGCGTTGAATCATAGGAAACCAGGTTGCAGTAACAAATTAATTAATTGAGCTAGTTTGAAAAACAAACAATATCAAATGGGTGGAGGAGCAGCTGAATTCCGCTGAAACACCAAACTATAAATCAAGTGTTTCGAAATAATTCCACCAATATTATAAAATTATTGATATCATCAGGCCAACCGGAATGAAACAAGCAGTTCAAGACGGAAACTTTCCAGGTTTTAAGACAGCTTCTTTCGTTCCACACCAGGAGCGATCGTTCTGAAAATGTCATCATTATCGCATATTACTACCAAAGAAGGAAACCATCATCACCTCTGTGTGTGCTACAACTAGTCGGAGACCGCTGAGTAGCAAATCCTATACCTAAATTGATTTGTCCAAGTCTTGCTTGTCGCTTCTTTTTTTCGTTCTACGCATAGAAACTTTTCAAAGAACCAGCTTTCTTCAGCATTCAAAGCCTCCATCGGAGTCGTTTTTGTGAGATGCTGTGATAATATTGTCGTAAAACCTAATTAGACACGGTGTCCTTTTTTTCTCCTTTATCTTTCCACTACGATTCTCGCATCCTAGTGAAGTATAATGTTGTGAATTTGTTTCTTTTTGTTCCGTTGTAGACGACGGTGGATGAATTGTACGTTTTCTAGATAAACTTTTTTCACATTTCAGGGAACATTTCACATTCAACTAAAGACTAACATTGAACGGATGAAATTTCCTCTTTTTTGAAAGAAGGTTTCATAGGTTAGAACTTTAAAAGGTCATTGCACTGAATAACAGAAAAACTAAAGTGTGGAATGGAATATTCATTTATGATTTTTTGTTTATTTTGGTCTGGGAATTTATGGAAGACATAATATTTATTTTATTTTATCAATTAAATTCAAGATTAATAGGGTTAACACATATAGTGGGGGGAGCCACCGAAATAAGCCTATCCACTTTCATTAAACGTTTTGGCAAAAAACGTTTTCTGTTGTAGACCGGCTGCTCTCTATTTAAAAAGACATAAAATGTCTTGAATGATATATCCGGAAGTGAAACAAACCCAATCAACTTTCATTTATATATTCTAGAGATTTTCACTATGCTATATAATTATGCAGTTGGGGAATAGAAACAAATACAATTTACCACAATCACTATTAACTATACCAAATAGCTTCAAATTCACACATCTTACTTCTCAATTTGAGCTTCATAACGTTTGTTTATTCACTTGAAAGTTTATCCAGTTAAATGTTTACTATATACACCACCAATTAATAGTATTGCATTCGCTCACTTCGAAAAAAATTGTAACACACTATTGCATATTGCATCACCCTGAAAAGTAACGACTAAACCAAGAATGTTCAGCAGCCTTGCTCAGAATGTCAAGGAGTTCCGAAAAATGGAGTGTATGGTTCGTAATTCCATCATACGTGGCGTTAGTGGGCATGCAAAAGAGTGCATATTTGACCGTGTTTACATAGTGATACTGACCACTTAAAAAGTTCAAGGACAAGGACTCATGAAAGATGGTAAGTATGATACGGAATTCTGTCAATAAAGGGTGATACGGTCAAAATTTGGTCAAGGGAAAACGCGTGTAAATCGGTGAAATCGTTTATTTAAAAAATCAAATTAAATTTCTTTTTCAAGTTCAATTAGTATAAAATTCAGGAAAAATATTCAGTTAGGCTTCCGCTTTTCCAAATCCGAATTGCCGGGCCTTACGCTTGACCCCTGCCATCAGATTTTGTACAGCCACCTTGTCCACCTTCTTCGCCGCAGAAAGCCAGTTTGCCTTGAACTGCTGCTCGTCCTTAGCAGTTTTTTGGTCTTCTTTAGGTTCCGGCTTGACAATAGCCCAGTATTTCTCAATTGGGCGGAGCTCTGGCGTGTTGGGAGGGTTCTTGTCCTCGGGAACCACCTGCACGTTGTTGGCGTACCACTCCATGGCCTTTTACCGTAATGGCAAGATGCCAAATCCGGCCAAAACAGTACGGAACAACCGTGTTTCTTCAGGAAAGGCAGCAGACGTTTATTCAAACACTCGTTCACGTAAATTTCTTGGTTGACAGTCCCGGAAGCTATGAAAATGCTGCTTTTCGCTAGCCACAGGTACAGATGGCTTGCCAAACCAGATATTTCTTTGCGAACTTTGACAGTTTCGTGTGCTGTGAAAATATCTGCTACCTTTCCCATTCCTTTTGCCGTATAAAACTCCTGTCCCGGAAGCTGCTTGTAGTCGGCTTTGACGTAGGTTTCGTCGTCCATTACCACGTAGTCAAACTTCGTCAGCATCGTCGTGTAAAGCCTCCGGGATCGCGCTTTGGCCGTCGTATTTTGTTTATCATCGCGATTTGGAGTCACTACCTTCTTGTAAGTCGATAGTCCGGCTCGTTTTCTGGCTCGATGCACGGTTGTAGACGATACACCCAGCTTATTTGCGGCATCTCGGAGAAATAGGTTAGGGTTTCGCTTGAAACTACCGGCAACTCTCTTTGTCGTCTCAGCGGCTTCCGGTTTTCGATTTCCACCGATCCAGACTTCCTGGTTGTCGACAAACGTTCCCCAAACACTTTAATTACATTTGTAACGGTTGATTTGGCAACTTTTAGCGATTTTGCCAACTTTGCGTGCGAGTAGCTCGGATTTTCGCGATGCGCGAGCAAAATTTTGATACGCTGCTCTTCTTGCTTGGACGGCATTTTGACAACTGAAGAGTGAATTCCAAAATCAAAATAGGAGCAACATTTTACACACACACACCTTCAAAATGAGGGGTGTTCAGGTTTTTTAAATGCAAAATTGAAAGAAATACGTCAAGTTGATATTGACCAAATTTTGACCGTATCGCCCTTTAAGTGGCAAAAAAGAGTATTTTTCAATGATTTTGTACCGTAATCCGGACCTGAAAATTATCGTTCGGAATTTCGATACTACGTGGTGCTAATTGGCATGTTAATGAGAGCATTTTTGAACAAGTTATTCATTATCGAGTTCGATATCGAGATCCTGACCACCTAGCGAATACTTATCTTCAGAAAAATTGTCTAGAAGGTCAAGCACTCTCGAAAAATTTGGACTTCTCTCTTTACGTGGAACTAGTAGGCTTGTAAAACAGAGCATTTTCTAACATTTTTATATCTTCATCCTGACCTCCAAAAACATTTGAACCAAATTTGAATTTTGTTTCTGTCACTAGATCGGGCTACTGCGCACGTTAAAGAAAGCATTTTCGAACATTATGCCGTAATCCTGAACACCTGGAAAACTCGAACCTTCAGCAAAGTAGTTCAGAATGCTAAGAGATTTCGGAAGGTGGAGAATAGGGCTTGGAAAACTATACTTGTTCGGCGGTAGCCTCATGTAAAAGAGAGCATTTTGATCGAGTTTATATCATGTTCCTGACCGCCTAAATAGTTTGAACCTTCAGCAAAGTTGTTAAGCGTGTCAAAGGTTTCCAAAGGAGGTGGGTATGGTTAGAAACTGCGTCCCTACGTGGCGCTTGAGGGCATGCGAAGGAGAAAATTTTGAATTTTGAGTTTATATCGTGCTCACAACCGCCTAGAAAGTTCGAATTTGCAAAGGTTGTTCGAATTTTGTCACTGGATCGCTCAATTAGACATGTTTTTTTCAATAGAAATGAGAAGAAAAATTAGTATTTTCCATTTTCTAGTTATTGGTTCTTCAATGAAAAAGCTCACACTCATCAGGATTCTATATCTTATATTATTTTATATATTCCTAGTATAAGAATCGGTCTATACAACCTCTTTAATGTGTTGAAGACGATGAGCTAATAAACAAATAAATACAACAGCTTCAGCGTGTACTGTTCACACTGGATGAGTAACATAGTATTAATTTTTTGTAGTTTCTGAATATAAGCGAAGGAACAGGAAGGACGTGAGAAAATCTTGTACACCACATCTCACCCAAATCTTTCGTATCGACCAATCGGGAAAATGTTGGGATTCATCAATCGCGTGTTTTCTCGTATGATTAAACTTCTTGTTCTTCTTCTTATTATTTCTTTATTTCTGTGGCTTATAAACTTAGGCTTGTTCTCGCCCTTGTTTTTTTTTGTCATAACTTTAACCTCCCATCGTACACATCGCAAAAATCGGTCGACTACGATGGGCTGGGCCAGTGACAAATTTGACAAGTTCCAGTAGTTCCAGTAGTTACCGGAATACTGTAAAATTTTACCGAAATCCGGTAAATCGGATTACCGAACTATTCAGCTGTTGAAAGTTCGGTAAAAATTACCGAATACTGGAAAATTTTCTAAGTGTGTAAGCTTTAAGTTCAACAGTGGATTTGACGAAATCCTTTAACAAAAACTTAAATTGTTGCTTGGGTAGAGTGATCATACGATTAGAGGAACCATTCGGCAAAAGCTGGCGATCATTTTGGTGGTTGTGGTATTGCTCCACAGTTAAAATTATATTATAGGTAAATAAAATTGAACGATGACCTTCATTACCGAACTTTTTCAACAAAATCTCCGCTTTCCGGTGCTGATTGTCTTTCATACTGTCATTTGGGTTGTATTTTTTTAGAAATTTATAAGAACGGTATCCTAAATCCCCTTGATGAATAGTTCGTACTGACGGATTGACCATCTTGATTTTTTTCGGTTCAGAAGAATCCTCGCAGTTTTTTTTCTGCCTCCTCCTGAACGATTTCCAATTTTCTAAGCTCATTGTATCGTTTAATAGTATCTTGAACTGTTTGTATTGCGCTTTTTCATGTTCAAGCGATAACCACAGAACCTAGGTAAAATACGCCACAAGTGTGTTCTTTTCAGCATATGTAAAATCCGAACCATACACTAAGAGAAAAACACCGATAATATTTCCTCCCCTGTACTTATCGCATTCATCAAACCATTAGCCGGGACCAACAGCTTTACTTCCCTTCCGAAGGAAGACGTGACCAGAGATGTTTTCGCCTCGGAAAAATCTCTCCAGATCTCTCCACTAGGTTGCAAAGTAGCAGTCACGCCGATTTGTAAATGGCCAAGGATACTTGAACTTGTGTCTGAAGAAACGACTGCTTCTGTTCGTCAAATCTCACAACGTTCCTACGATTTGTTTTGCCTGATCTAGCATTATATCAGTACTTTAAGGACGTTTTGAAGTACTAGGATCTCAATCCACCCAATCCAGTTTACTGGGCTGTAATGAAGTTCGAAATTCGTATGCATCCCGCAGTTGTTTTTGCAAAACAAGAAATGTTTTAATTATGTATGAAAGCAAAGGCAACCAGGCGTAGTGGTTAACATCTATACCTCTCACGCCAAAGTCACGAGTTCGAATCTTGCCCCCGAACAAGTTAAAAAAAATACCTAAAAGGTATTTGAAAGACTACGACGAGAGATGAACAACCTGTAGCAGGGAATCAGGGAATAAAAAAAATGTGCATCGCAACATCTTTGGAAACATTTCAGCAGCCGTGATCTAAAGGGTGTCCACGATGAAATTGCCACACACAAAATTGATTCGCAAAATTCGAGTTTTCATCCGATTGCCATCAAATTTTCAGGGATTGAGAAATAACTACTAAACTTTATTTTACCATTTTACTCGTATTTTATTTACAGTCCATACGCAAATGCCCACACCTTGGCCTTAACCCCGGCCATAAGATTCTGCACAACCTGTGAATCAACCGATTTTTGCATGTAAACCCATACTTTCTTCAGCTCCTCGACTGTCTTCACTACCTTAGGTCGTTTAAGAAGGTGCTGCTTCATAATCGCCCAGTACTTCTCGATGAAGCGGAGCTCCGGAGTGTTGGGAGGGTTGAACATTTTCGGCACGAAATTGACCTTATTGTCCGCATACCACTTCAGCACGTCCTTGAGTAGTGGCATGAGGCCAAATCCGGCCAGAAGATTGTTGGGACGTTATGGGCCTTCAGGAGAGGAAGCAGCCGCTTCTGGAGGCACTCTTTTATGTACACCTGTCCGTTCATCGTGTCCTGGGTTACGAAATTCGGGTGAAATCATTCCATTAAAGGGCGATACGGTCAAAATTTGGTCAATATCAACTTGACGTATTTCTTTCAATTTTGCATTTAAAAAACCTGAACACCCCTCATTTTGAAGGTGTGTGTGTGTAGAATGTTGCTCCTATTTTGATTTTGGAATTCACTCTTCAGTTGTCAAAATGCCGTCCAAGCAAGAAGAGCAGCGTATCAAAATTTTGCTCGCGCATCCCGAAAAATCCGAGCTACTCGCACGCAAAGTTGGCAAAATCGCTAAAAGTTGCCAAATCAACCGTTACAAATGTAATTAAAGTGTTTGAGGAACGTTTGTCGATCAGCCAGAAAGTCTGGATCGGTGGAAATCGAAACCGGAAGCCGCTGAGACGACAAAGAGAGTTGCCGGTAGTTTCAAGCGAAACCCTAACCTACTCTCCGAGATGCCGCAAATAAGCTGGGTGTATCGTCTACAACCGTGCATCGAGCCAAAAACGAGCCGGATTATCGACTTACAAGAAGGTAGTGACTCCAAATCGCGATGATAAACAAAATACGACGGCCAAAGCGCGATCCCGGAGGCTGTACACGACGATGCTGACGAAGTCTGACTGCGTGGTAATGGACGACGAAACCTACGTCAAAGCCGACTACAAGCAGCTTCCGGGACAGGAGTTTTATACGGCAAAAGAAAGGGAAAGGTAGCAGATATTTTCAAGCACACGAAACTGTCAAAGTTCGCAAAGAAATATCTAGTTTGGCAAGCTATCTGTACCTGTGGCTTGAAAAGCAGCATTTTCATAGCTTCCGGGACTGTCAACCAAGAAATTTACGTGAAAGAGTGTTTGAATAAACGTCTGCTGCCTTTCCTGAAGAAACACGGTTGTTCCGTACTGTTTTGGCCGGATTTGGCATCTTGCCATTACGGTAAAAAGGCCATGGAGTGGTACGCCGCCAACAACGTGCAGGTGGTTCCCAAGGACAAGAACCCTCCCAACACGCCAGAGCTCCACCCAATTGAGAAATACTGGGCTATTGTCAAGCGGAACCTAAAGAAGACCAAAAAAAGCCAACGAGCAGCAGTTCAAGGCAAACTGGCTTTCTGCGGCGAAGAAGGTGGACAAGGTGGCTGTACAAAATCTGATGGCAGGGGTCAAGCGTAAGGCCCGGCAATTCGGATTTGGAAGAGCGGAAGCCTAACTGAATATTTTTTCTGAATTTTATACTAATTGAACTTGAAAAAGAAATTTAATTTGATTTTTTAAATAAACGATTTCACCGATTTACACGCGTTTTCCCTTGACCAAATTTTGACCGTATCACCCTTTATGTCATCCTGTTGATCAAATTCAATTTGCTGCCACTTGAGCAATAGCTTGATTGTTCGTTATGATCAGGTTCTGTGGGTTGTCGCAGGCTTTTCTCGCTCAATGATGTATTGTTATGCAGTAAAGTTCCAAAACCATGTTAAGCTTTGAATGCTAAGACAAGAATTTCTCTACATATTCTCTGACATTCTTCTCATTTCAGAGAGCGAATATAACCATAAGCCATACAGAGCTAGGCGTATAGTTAATGCTTAGGTACTAATCGTTTGAGATTAAATTGAGCATCCCTAAACCCTTTAACACTAGATGCTTCTATAGACCATTTTAAAAAACATTTTGTTCTGTACACCAAACAGGGCATTTTGTTTAACCATCCGCTCTGATTATCCATTTAACTTTTTCTTTAATATCGACACTGAAAACTAATTTTAGTTTATATTACGGAATCGATGGTTGAACTAACAAATCTAATCATTGTTTTCTGCAACTAAACTGATTTGTACGTTTAATGAAGCTTCCTTCGTAATTAATGCCACTCGCGCAACTGTCAAAAGCACGAAGCATTTTTTCACACAGATAGAAAATTCGTGCATTGTATGGTGTGCATCCGATGGTGGCAATTTTCGCAACTCTCCCTAATTGGCAAACCGTTCTTGAAGAAAAAATGATTTGCTAATGAGCTGCAAGACGAGCGTGAACAAAATCTTAACAAAGTACTACATTTAGTTGATGTTTTGTGAGCATGTGATCGGAACAACAACTTGCCATCTAGTTTTAGACCAAAGTAGACTTCCTTGGACCAATCGGTCGGTGTGTTATACACACTACCAAAATGTCATTTAAATATCTGTCGATTGAGACAAACATATGCAAGCGTCCTTTAGCACATGAGAATGAGTGGAAATAGAGACGACGAGTGGACGAGAGAAAAATTCAATCAAACATATATTCCATCGCATTGCGTATGTGTCAGTTTCATTAGACGTAATTTTACACGAAATCTTGCTTTACGTTCCGCAACTTTTTACAAACATGAATTACGTCTCGTGTAAAATTCATAATTTTTAAGTGTGTAGAGGTGAACTTTGACATCTCCTGTCGCAAGGAGTCGATACTTGGGGTGCAGAAACGGAATCGTCTGGGTTTAGCTGCGTTGTTACAGATCTTGCAGCTATTGAAATACCCGGACAGAACATTGTGGCCCTCCTGAAGTTGTCCAGTGAGAGCTCGAATCACTCGACCCTTGTTAATAATGTAAGTGTCGTCCGCAAACATCGACAAAATACCACCGCCCGGCAGGCGAGGAACGTCTACCGAAAAGATGTTGAATAGGATAGGGCTAAAGAGGCTACCCTGGTAAACACCAGCATCAACGTTAAACCTATCCGAATAGGAATTGTTCAGGAAAACCTGGAGTGATCTGTCTAATTGAAAATTTTTGGTGATTTAATCAAGATGTAAAATCTATATATAAATATATAATATATATATATATATATATATATATATATATATATATATATATATATATATATATATATATATATATATATATATATATATATATATATATATAAAATATAAAGTTTCATCCTTGAAATAAACCACCTCTAGCATTTTTTGTAAAACATTTCCTGCCTAGCGGCATCGTTCGCCGAATTCAATTGACTTCAGCCATCTCCGCCTTGTCGGTCCAACAGAAAAAGGCCGGTACTCAGGGGAACGAAATATTTTCACCAAAATTGAAATGTTTTAATAAAATAAAGTCAGAAAATCATTCCTAATAATCAGCATGTCGAAACGTTCATCCCGTGCATTGCAGGAAACCGTACCGGTCTCGGCTCCCTTCCTTTTCAAGTTCGTGTGAGATGAAGCCCGATCGATCCCTTGTCGGGTCCGAATCACATAATCACCGCAAATGCTGCGTTCTTTTGATGTTAAATATTTGTATCGAATTGAGGGGTTTTTACGAACTGACAGACGGTGTTGGACGGAAAGCGTCAAAGGAAGCAGTTTACTTGGACCTCTTAATTTCAGTATGGCAGCTTTCGGAATTGGCGGATTCGTTCGGTTCGGATCGGTACGGAGTTAATTGATTTGTTTGGTTTCGGCATTGGCAGAAGGGGAAAAAGAAGGACTGTAGGACAGAAATCAAGCGGAACTAACGCGAGAGACAGTAGTTGCAGTGTCAAAGTGAAGGCAACAAGAATAGATAAAATGCGTTCTGGCACCTAGCATGGGAGGTCCTTCGGTGGTTGGGAGTTCAGACAAAATGAATGCAGTAATTTTCATTTTGGGTTTTCACGGTTGTAAGTGACAATTCTTGAAAACATCACAGAGATATGTCGGCTTGATGAGTGTGGGAGATACTAATAGACAACCCAGCTTCGAAAGTCGTAGATCAAATGCGTGGAAATTGATTGCGCTGAAAAGAATATTAGATGGTAGAAAGTGGTGACTTGTTCAAATATGGGTCTCCTCAGTTCATAATCTCACCTTAAATAACGGTACCTGAACTTTCAACACGAGTTGGTCGCAAGCTATCTTCAATAAAAGATGGTTAAATGCGGGTTGACTCTATTAAGGGCATTTATGAGGTTTTATACTCGATGAATAGGAAGCTCATTACAGTTTATTGGTCACAGCCATCGCAATTTGAACTATTTTACCCGGAAAGGCAATAAACTAAAGTCAGCTTTACCTGCCATCAAACATTTATACTTTTCTCTCGGGTTAATTTAAAAAAAAATCAGGAATAATTCCCAATCAATAAAACACAACATATCATCTACGAGATTACCAACACATTATTATCGGTATAGACAATAGTTTGAAATCATTATGAATCACTTCAAAAAAAAAAAATCAGAAACATCGCTTCAAAGTTGACATGTCTGATAATAAGTCAGCTCTAATTGTGTACCCATTGTTTCCAGAATTACCCTCTCAGCACAATAACTGTTGATTTCATCGAACAAATTTGCTAACACTGAGTCTCCCCTCGGAATGACACTACACGAACCCCAGATTCCAGCAGGGATAGAGGGAAAAAGCAGGCAGGCAGAAACAGGCAATAAAACCGCCCCAGTTTTGGAAACAGCATTACAGCTAGCAACATCATCTACAATATGGTCCCAAAACGTTAATGACTTGTCATTGTCAGCGCAAAAGTCACCGGAGAAGAATCGTTCCAGCAGCAAATGGGTGGAAATGGCTTTTAGACTTTTGGGATAGATTATTTTGTTTTTTTTTTTTCAGAACACCGTTTCATGGAGGATGGGAGGCATAAGTTGAGTGTCGGTGGGGTTTCTAAGCAAAGTTGTCGTTTATAATATTTTTTGTATGGCGATGCAGTGATGGACGGATTGTGTCAATCTTTCTGTGGAATGGGAGAAAATAATATGCTACCAAAAAGTCATATGAATTTTGATTAGAACATCATTCAAGCGTTTTTTATAAGAGACGAGAAAATAAATTTAATCCAACACACATTTTGTCGAGTGAGACAAAATATTACTGGAAATCTTTGTTTATGTTACCCGATATTTGTACGAGATGACATTACGATACGTGTAAAACTTATAATTTTTTAGCGTGCATATTTAACTTGAAGTCGAGTGCAATATATGAAAAGTATGAACTGAACAAAATGGGCAAATTTGACCAATTTACCAAACAACTAGAATAAGGCTTGTTCGCGACAAAATTTGGACAGATTAAATTTTAAAGAATAAAACAAATTTGCTGTTAGTTCAATCCAAGATGCTTTTTTTATTCATTTAATTGTGCATTAATAGTCATCTAAAAACTAATTACAGTTATTTAATTAGGTTGCATGAAGAAACTACGAACTGATCAATATACTCTAGTCATTGGGGTCTGTGCAGACTTCTTTGCAACCGATTTAGCTGCTGTTGATTTCCGAAATTATTCTATAGTCGTAGCTTATTGTTCATATTGAGGGAGTTCTCTCTTCGCGAGAGCCCAATACCGCTCGATAGGTCGCAACTCCGGGCAGTTAGGTGGATTCGCCTCTTTCAGTACAACATGGACTCCATTCGCTTTGTACCATTACAAAAAATCTTTGACGTAGTGACAAGATGGCAAATCAGGCCAGAATAGCGAGGGAGCGTCATGGCTGTGTAGAAATGGTAACAATCGCTTCTTTAGGCATTCTTCACGGTATGCTTCTTTGTTTACCGTTCCGGTAGTGATACAGCTTTGGCTTTCTCGGCCTCAGCTGCATATTGCCTGCCAAACCAGATATTTTTTGGAAAACTTGGCCTTTTTCTTTGTCCTGAAATGCTCCTCTACACCGTTCCGTTGCATGGCAGTATAATTAGACATTCCAGAAAGCTGCTTTAAGTCTTCCAGCACATAAGTTTCATAGTCCATTGTCACACAGGAAAACTTACGTCAAATATTCGCGACAGAACTTGCGAGCCCGGGATTTAGCCGTCACATTCTGTTAATCATTACGAATCAGTACAGTTTTCACCTTGATCGTCCTCATACCTTGCCGGTGCTTGGAAGTTTGCACGAATGTTGGGGGCATTTTTATTTTTCTACCCACAGTACGTACCGAAATATCTGGTCTATTCTGCAATATTTGCTTCACCTTCATGGTTTTTTTTGCTTATCGCACTTGCTCTTCTTTCGACGCCATCTCCGATCTAAAAGCTTGTACTATCACAAAAAAATGATTTTACACAATGAATAGACATACGTTCATCAGTGTGCGAAATATTTCACGCGTTGATGAAGTATTTCCAGGGATATACGTATTTGAGGATGTCCAGATTTTATAGCGAACAAGCATTAGATTAAATTAATCTCCCATATCACGGTATGGTTTTAAAATTTTAACATTATGAGGTTCGAAAATATGCAAACAGAGTTTGTGACATATAAGGTGGTGAAAAATATATGGTCATGAACTTACTCACTTCGTATTTCTTGAGTATGTTTAGTTTTTTTTTTCAAGCTATTTATTTCTCTAAGCTGAAAAAAAACTAGGTAAGCGTTGGCCGCGAATGGGCGTGTTTATGCTTCACTGTCATATTTGTTCGCTCCAATCTGCGAAAATTTCCAAATGGAGAATCTATTAGTCAAAGTAATCAAATTAATGTGAAATGAGAAAATTTAGTCTTCGTGCTTAGTAAATATCTATCCACAATAAATGAAGTAACTGAAATCCACAAATACCGATAAACATTGTTCCGTATAGTCGACAATCGTTTGCACTGGCAGTATCGAAGCAGCGATGCCAGATAATTTTTTCAAAAGTCTGTATGTTTATCAAAATAAAAAGTCTGTATTTGTCTGTACATTAGAGCAACTTATCACATTGATTTTTACGTATTTCTCACAGCAAATTGTTATCTACACACAATTTTGTTAGTTTTCGGTATTTTACAATTGTATTTAAAACCGTTTGATCTCTAATTGCTACACACAACAAATAAATCTTGTTTTATTAAAAGTTTTGCGCTTTACTTCTGAAAAGTGTCTATTTTTCATTGAATTAAAAGTGAAATTATCCACAACGAAAGTTCTTCATTTAATTTGAAAGTGTTATGTTTCGCTTCAGTGTGTAAATTTAAAAGTGATTTCTTTTACCATGACAATTGTAGAACTGTCAAATCCACCAACATAAAGAGCAAGCCGTCTGTGTTTGATAGAAAAAAAGGATCGGGTTTATCTGTCAAAGTCGTTCTGTTCTTTTCATCCGTCCGGGAAACACTTAAGCTGCTCACGGATATTGTTCTGTTGTTCGTTTTCTCAGTGAAGGAATTTGTCGAGGATTTTAAGGTGAGACTTAGTGATGTATTTTCTAAGGAGATTGTATTCGAACTTTTACTCTTATAGTTGTACGCTCTCCCAAAGTACTCCTTCCACCGATAATACCAGCGCGCAGGACATGCCAATTAGTTAAATGAAGAAGCATAACACCCCAACGAAGCAACAGTCAACTTTCTTCCAATTACGAATCTCTCACCAGCAGTGAATCGGATCCGACCTACGAAACTATCCCAGCAAACCCCGTCGACGACCGGTCCATCGTCCAATGATTCGCTTTCCGGCACAACTCCGGCCGAAACAGTGTGTTTGGATATGCTATTATATCCTGAGCAAACTACGACTCCAAAATAGTACATATAGACGATTAATATATTCCGAATGCAGCTTTTGAGTGAGAGATTATGTTGAGTTAGGAATACGTTGTTTACTGCATGAACCAGAAACAACAAAAATTTGTTTACAAAACGAAAACATCATGTTTTATTAATTACATATATCCAACTTTTATTTAAAAACAAAAGATTTGCTCTTATTAATCTTAGATGAATATTGAAAAAAACAATAAAAAACAGTTCATGTTAAAAAAAAATTTATTTCAATCTTAACAGCTTACTTTTATTTGAATTGCATGATGCTTCAGGTTGAAAGCTCATTTTGAAATAAAACAATTTGCTTTCATTTTCAACAATGCCACGGTTTCGATTTAACAGGTTCTACAATTCGTTTTGAAAGTTTCAACTTTTCAAATGTACCAAGGCAAGGAAAATTTTGATATGACATTTTTGAACGTTTTTTTGTTGTGAAAGCCGATCACGTGCTACGAAAAAGAACCAACGCAACTTTTCCAATTTTAGCATTGGATTTTTACCATACTATCAATTATTCTTCGTGTGTAACAATTAAGAAAGAGGATTTATTTGAGAAAATATTGAGAATGCGGCAAGATTGTTTCGGACGGAGGTTTTAGAATAAAATAACTGAAATGTGTGTTGTTAACTACCCGGGTACTAATATCTTTAATTTTCAAGTTGTGTTGAAAAAACAACAAAAGGTTAGTAAAACAATACCTACATATACCTATTGCTCGAGCGAATTAAAATGCACGAAATGATGCATACCAATTACTGCAGAAAGAATCCACCGGTTGGCGTTTAAATATAATTAATATGTTTTAAACTTTCTACACACAAATTATTGCACATAGATTCATCATACATGTAACTTTGAAAAAAATCTGTATTAAATCTGCGGCGTAAATGCCAAATGTCTGTATGATGTCTGTAGTCTGCATGAGGTCTGTATGGCACTACAAAAGTCTGTACAAATACAGACACGTCTATATATCTGGCACCGCTGGTATCGAAGTTTCGCGAAGACTTTGAACAAGAAAACTGGTTTGAAAAAATGATTTTTTTTCCATCATCATTTTATTATGCGATGGAATGAAATGAACTTTTTATGTAAGAGAACACACATTTAAATCGTTGAAGCAGTGAGTAAAAAAAACAGGTCCACGGGTTTGCGGACGACACCAGTGTATTCGGTGGTAAATTCAAGGATTGGTACAAGGGAGAGAGAAAGAGAAGCCCACTGAAAAGATAAAGGTAAGTGTTAACCAACAATTATTAACCATAAGTATTAAAACTTTATTTAAATCTGCCTCACTAATGTCTCGTTAAAACTAATATTCGAACCAATAGAGGCGATTGATGTTAGACGGAGTACGAAATCTTAGCTCAATTGTTTTATTATTTGAGTAAGTCTTGCCAAAACACGCTTTACTTCCGAAATTTCCAGAATCTGGAGAGGAAACCAGAATGAATCAAATTGACAATATAGACATGTAATTTGTGTTCGTGGCATTCTCTATTGTAGTGATTGGTGCTGTGTTTGCACCTTAATACATG